>CAUYSK010036152.1:0-17790 GCA_963575035.1 Avahi laniger
TGGTTATAATGCATAGGTTTCTTGAAGTAAGCAATAAATGTATAAACCAAGTTATCAGAATGAAGGGAGAAAGTCATAATTATTTGGTTTTGATAATGAAGGTAGTCAAAACAATAAATGTTGGCATGGATGTAGAGAGACAAGAACACCCATACATTGCTGGTGGGACTGCAACCTAGTACAACCTCTGTGGAAAGTAATATGGAGATACCATAAAGAGATACAAGTAGAACTACCATTTGATCCAGAAATCCCATTACTGGGCATCTACCCAAAGGAAAAAAAGACATTCTATAAAAAAATACATCTGCACTAGAATGTTTATAGCAGCACAATTCACAATTGTAAAGATGTGGAAACAACCCAAGTGCCCATCAATACATGAGTGGATTTATAAAATGTGTATATGTATACCACAGAGTTCTATTCAGCCACAAAAAACAACGGTGATGTAGCATCTCTTGTATTATCCTGGATAGAGCTGGAGCCCTTTCTACTAAGTGAAGTATCACAAGAATGGAAAAATAAGCACCACATGTACTCACCATAAAATTGGTATTAAATGATCAACACTTACGTGCACATATACTAGTAACATTCATCGGGTGTTGGACAGGTGGAGTGGGGAGGAGGGGAGGAGGAGGGGATGGGTATATTCACACCTAATGGGTGCGGTGTGCACAGTCCGTGGGATGGACTGGTTTGAAGCTCTGACTCAGGTGGGGCAAAGGCAATATATGTAACCTACTGAACATTTGTACCCCTGTAATATGATGAAATAAAAAAAAAATGAAGGTAGTCAATACCAGTAATTCCTATGAAATTTTGTATTCTAAATCCCTTGGTTTTCCTGTTTATGAAATATGAATTAACTGAATAATTGCTAAATTTCCCCTTTACTAGGTGCTCTAGACTCTGTAGTCACTATTTATTTAAATAATTGCCAATCTATTATTAGTCAATTAAATTATACTTAGAGAAAACAATGAAAATTTAAGCGTATTTTTAATTAACGGTTTCATGGATGTTTAGCTCTTTTGCAAGATATTTGTCACTATCTGAAATACAAGCTAGTTTTTAAAGTAATTGATTTTATTCAGTGGGCTCAGTTCTGTTAATCTATAGCCTCCTTTTTCTCGAAGCCTAATATTTAATATATGCAAAAAATAATACATGCAGCTCTTAACTGTACCCTTTGGAACTGTGTCCCTAAATGAAGAGGAAGAAAAGTAATGGGTTCTTTGCACTAGATATCTTGATACAAGTCACCTTGACATTTTGTTTCATGATTAATGAATGTTCTGGCAGACATGTTAATCCAATATCCTAAAAACAACATCACTCAGTGAATTCTGAGCAATACAAAAGCCAAGACCTCTAATAGTAGAATATGGTTTCAGTGAAAATTATGCAAATTTCAAGTAGTCTGTGAAATGATTCTTCAATTTTATAAAATACACTAAGATGTTTAAGTCATATGTGATGGTTAGATGATAGAATTTTGATATTAACACTTAGCAAAGACATATTCAAAAGAGGCTACATTTTTATAGAAATGAAAGAAAGTGGTAGCAACGACACTACTCTCATATCTAAGAAAATTTAGAAAGAATTTTACAATAGTTGAGAGAAATTAATGAAAAGTAATTACCTTGAGAGTTCACTCATCAAGTATTTATTAAGCATCCACTGCTATGTGGGATACAAAAGAATTATAAAAGTGATCTCAGTTCCAAGGGATTTTTGAGTTTTAAGTTAATTTAAGTGAGAGAGACTGGATAGTTTCAGAGCTATTGTCTTCTGCATATTTGGCTAATATACTTACAATAAAATAAACCCTGAAGTTAAAGAATTCTACCAGTTTTTCTTGCTCACAAAGAACTCAAAATGGAATTTAAATTTTGAATTATTTTGGATGTTTTACCTTCCCTCCCTCAGAAAGAGACAGTTTAGAGATGTTGCAGATCATTTGTCTACAATGTAAAAATACTGAAAAGTGATAGGCCGATAAAGATTTGAATGGACATAATAGTCTATTAGGTAATTTTATATTGTTCTATTTTTCACAATTGAATTACATCTGGTAATTCTTTGTCTTCATATAATTATATTATATGTCAATATGTTTTCCAAGAAATATATTTCTGTGAACAGCTAGCCATGACTATTAGTACTAATAGCTAATAGCTTAAAATTCAGCTACAGTCATTTGTTACTTAATGACAGGAATTTGTCCTTAGAAATAAAATTGTTAGGTGATTTTGTCATTGTGCAAACATAAAGTGTAATTACACAAAACTAATTAATATCACCTACTACACACATAGGCTATAAGGTATAATCTATTGCTCCTAGGTTACAAACCTATACAGCACATTGCTGTACTGTATACTGTAGGCAATTGTAACACAATGGGAACTCTCTGTGTATCTAAACATAGAAAAAGTACAGTAAAAATAAAAAGATAAAAAGTGGTTCAGTGACACTGGGCACTTACCAGTGCCCAGGGCTGGAAGTTGCTCTGGGTGAGTCAGCGAGTGAGTGTTGAGTGAATGTGAAGACCTAGGACATTGTTTTACGCCACTATAGGCTTTGTAAACACTGTTCACTTAGGCTACATTAAATTTATTTAAAAAATAATTTTCTTTCGTCAAGATCAAATTATCCTGAGCTTACTGTAAGATTTTTACTTATAAATTTTTAAAATTTTTTGACTCTTTTGTAACAAAACACTTTGCTTAAAACACGTAAAGCTGTACAAAAATATTTTCTTTCTTTATATCTTAGTTTCATAAGATTTTTTATTGTTAACATTTTTTATTATTTTTTACTTTTTAAACTTTTTGGTTAAAAACTAAGACACAAAACACACATCAGCCTAGGCCTATGCAGGGTCAGGATGATCAATCTGTCTTCCACCTCCATATCTTGTCTCACTGGAAGGTCTTCAGGAGCAATAACAGGCATGGAGCTGCCGTCTCCTATGGTGACGATGCTTTCTTCTGGAATACCTCCTGAAGGACCTGCCTGAGGCTATTTTACAGTTAACTTGTTTTTTTGAGTAGAAAGAGTACACTCTAAAATAATGATAAAAATGCAATATAGAAAATACATAAACCAGTGAAAAAATTATCTATTATCATTAAATGTTAGTTACTGGACATAATTGCATGTGTTAGACTTTTAAATGAACGACCGTGTGGTAGTTTATTTATACTATCATCACTACAAATACATGAGTTATGCATTACACTATGATGTTACAGTGGCTGCAAAGTCACTAGGCAATGGGAATTTTTCAGCTTCATTATAATCTTACGGTACCATCATTGTATATGCGGTTCGTAGTTGACTGAAACATCATTATGCAGCATATGATTTTATAACATATATTTCCTTTTTTGTGTTATTTTAGAAACTCATAAAAATCCAACTAAAACCAAGAGGGAACAGTTTTTTAAAGTACATTTTCTGCCATTTTGAGCAATAACTTGAAGGTATCAGGATGTAAATTTCAAACAAGTGAATATTCAATGTTATTTAGGTTTGCATTTTAACTGAATTGTCAGATATTTAATCCCTTAAAAATCAGTGTTGATTACAAATTCACCTTACATATTTCAAAGTAAAAAAAAAATTACTCATCAAAACAAAGCATGCTGGATACTTGCAATAAGTAATTAGCTCCACCACTAATCTCTCATGTATCCATTGAAAAGAATAAAGATTATTGAACAGTTGAACTCAAAGGCAAAGTAAACACATGGCCAGTAAGGAGCAAACATAATAATATTTTAATCCTTAAAGTGAATAAAATAATTGTTTTATAGATATATTTATCACATAACCTATTTAATGATGTCCAGTCTTAATCTGACAAAATACTGACATGGTACATTTTTTAAAAAAGATTTTATTGAATTTCTCCACCCAACCCCATACAACTAGGTAAACTTTACTTTACCCTTCTTAATAGAATTTGAAAGTTGTTTTTCCGCTTTCCAAATGGAGGTGAGATACAGTGATAACAATCATCATTGCTACTACTGAACAGCTGTGAATAAATAAAGGCTTTGAGGATAAACCATACCAGCTTTGCCCTCCTGTGGTTTTATTAACACATAAAGCATCAGCTCAGAGAAAAATCTTATGTCTGACAGTATTTTGGAACCATTTCTTTTTCATTCTTGATATTTTAGTATTTGTCACTTGTCTATACCTTTTTAAAATATGTGCGTGTACACATGTATGTTAGTAGAAATATATGTATATATAAATGTATGTGGGTGATATATATACATGTGTATATGAATATATATGTATACATTCATAAATAAATGTGTGCATAAAATACATTATATATACAGCCATACAGTGTACATGTGTTGTGTGCATGTGTGTAATCAGTCCTACTCTGGACTATGAGAAAAAATTCAAAATTTTATGGCCCCCTTCCCGAAATAATATAACTAAACACTTAGCTGTTTATTATAGTGTAAAATGCTACATTTTGTAGTAATACAAATCAATATGAATAAAAGACATTCCAAACCAAACAAATGCAGTATGTTTCAACAGACAAAGGACTGATTATACTGTTTATAGGCACCAAAGTAAATATGTGAAGAAAGAAAAACTTGTATTAATTATAGGCTCTAGAACATTTCCTGTCTTGGTATTTATTCTCAGATCACCCTTAGTCATCTTTCCATTCCAAGAATAATCCTCAAACTTTAATTTTAATTATACTTGCTTTATCAAAATAGGACTTTATTTACAGAAATGCCAATTATGCCACTAATCATCCTACTTGATTGTATAATGTGAAGTTCACCTGGATACTTAAGTTTATTTGTTTAATGCTATAAAGGAACCATTATGATCTTTTTCCTATTTAGGGAGAAAGAACAATTCAAAGAAGGAAAAACAATTTGAAAAGAAAATATGAATTACATCTAAAAAGTAATATCAACAAGAGAGAGGTAAAAATAAGAAGGAAATACTAAATAATCAGTATCAAAATCATGTCCATCTGAGACTAAAATGCATGCTCTTTCCCATGTGGGAGATCAAAATATGCTGCCCAAAAATATGCTGCTTTGGTATATTGGTTATTTTGAATTAAAAACACTTGAAAAATATCACACGCAAGAAGGACACTCTGACCTTCCTATTTCTTTCTGAAAGCAGGAAATAAAACCCCGATGTGAAAGATTCCCTCCCTGTGCCGGAGGAAGAAGAAAGACATTTTATCACTGGAGATTGGGGAGTGGAGCCCAAAAATGTTTGTACCCCCTTAATATCCTGAAATTAAAAAAAAAAAAAAGAAATCTATACAACCAAATCTTGTTAAACCAACTAATCTACTAACCCTATCTTTCTAGTAACTTTTCCACAATTAACTGCTCTAGCCCATATTCCTTTGTCTTGTCACATTTTCACTAGTTACTATTCTTTGTTCGGCCTAGCATGCAAGCATTCAGATCTAACTGTTCAAGTCTTCATTTTCCTTTTGAAGATTTCTGTGCACATAAAAAATTTAATAAGTAAAATGTGTATGCTTTTCTCTTGTTAATCTCTCATGTAGGTTTAATTCTTAGGCCCAGCCAGAAACCCTAAGGGGTGGAAGATAAATTCTACTTCCCCTTTCCCATACCACGGCTTCCTCACTCATCATTACCACTTTCTGATTCCACGATCTGGAGCACACTGAAGTTATTTAAGCTTTCTGAAACTCTTTTTCCTTGTCTGTAAAGCAGGACTATTAGTCCTTACATTCTAGGGTTTTTATAATAATTGAATGAGCTGCAACGTGTAAAGTGCTTAGCACAGTGCCTGGCATATGCAAAATAGTGCTTTGTAAATGTTACTTGATTACCTATTATTATTATTTGATAATTCCGGGTTTTTCTTTTTTGGGCACAAACTCTAACACCTTCCCTCCTTAATTCTCAATTTACTTTGCCCTTAGTATCACTCAGCTGTGAGATTATCAGACAACTTTTCTGGCCCAGGAATGAGTTATCATTTAAAAGGAACTTTCAGGGAATAAGGGAGAGACCACTTCCATGGGGTTGCCACGGTACATGTAATGTCCTTCAAGAGTCTGTACAAATAAAACCACCTTCTCTTTCATATTTGACCATATTTGACCATTAACTAATTGAAAATTCCAACCATTCACTTTTCCTGTAACTATTCTAATTCCCTAGTGCTAGTTTTTTCTCTGTATAAATTCTTATGTCCACATCAGGAAAAATCTATCTGGCATTCTGGATCGTGCTTCATAAGGGAATGACTCCCTTCCTCCACATTCCTAATAACTCAATCCCACCAAATAATTTTAGATGTTAAATAGCTTTAATAGGAAGTTCTTGGTATTTTTGTCAGAAATATGTTAGATGCGAGGCGGGTGGATTGTTTGAGCTCAGGAGTTCGAAACCAGCCTGAGCAAGAGAGAGACCCTGTCTCTACTAAAAATAGAAAGAAATTAATAGGACAACTAAAAATATATAGAAAAAATTAGCCAGGCCTGGTGGCGCATGCCTGTAGTCCCAGCTACTCGGGAGGCTGAGGCAGAAGGATCGCTTGAGCCCAGGAGTTTGAGGTTGCTGTGAGCGAGGCTGACGCCACAGCCCTCTAGCCCGGGGAACAGAGGGAGACTCTGTCTCAAAAAAAAAAAAAAAAAAAAAGAAAGAAAGAAATATGTTAGAAAGAGGAAAGACTATTTTAAAAGGTATGGATCAGTCAAAATAATCAGACAGCAAGTAGTAACGATATACACACACACAGGCATGTACACACATCTGAAAAAATTATGCTAAACTTTATTTTAAACTATCAGGAAAATGTATCCTTAAGTTCATTGGTACATTGATAGAAACAGATCCTTTTTATTTGTAATTTTTTAAAGATCATGATAAATTAGTGATTAAAAAATTTCTTTATTTCCTGACTTGGAGTGTGGGAAGAACCAGCTACTGACTTTCTGAGGTACTAATGAAGGGAAAGGTTTCTGTGGTCTAGAGAATCTAGAGCATGAATTTGACATAGTTCAGAGTCTAGCTACTCAAGTTTTGCCCACAAATCTAGGCAAAATTTGCTGATTTCTCCTCAGTTCAACCATGGTGACTGATAGTTGTATCATAGCACTGGTCACACACCATCGCAACTCTTTGATGGATATTTGTCTGTCCTCGGCAGAGCTCCTCGAGAACAGAAAGAGTTTCTTGTTTCAGGTTTCGAAGAAGTATATATTGAATAAATTTGATTACATAAATTAATAATGGTAATAGTAATAATTCTTGATACTTGTTGAGAATTTAGTATATGCTTGGCTATATTTCAAGCATTTTGCATATTTTAACTTATATAATTCTAAAAACAACTTAATGTTATAGATACTATTATTATATCCATTTTATAGAGAAAGAAATTGGACACAGAGAGAATAAGTTGTCCAACATCACACAGCTCTTGAGTTGCCGAGTTGAGATTTAGAAAAGTACATGGTTGAAAGGGTGTTAATTTCAATACTTTATCTGCTTTTGGATTTATGTTAAACATTATTCCAATAAGTACTAAACTTGAAACTCATGGCTGATAGAAAAAGCTTCCAAAAGAAACAATAAAGTAGACCTTTTCCAAACTGTCAGAGTTTAGGAAACCCCAGACTTACAGTAATTCACAGATTCATCAATAAGAAGACAGCAAATAAATTTTCCTCCTTACTCTATGACAGTGGTTCCCTTTCAAAATCAAGTTAGAGATACTTGTCTGAGGATGTTTTCTAACAAAGGAGGCAGTTTATCATAGATATTAAGCACTTGTCCACCCACCCTAAACACTTAAAATCTGTATCTCTTTTAATATAATAATATAGGGTTGAAACAGCAGGTATGTTTCCAGCATAATAAAGACATTGTTCTAAAAGCAAGACAAAAACATAAAGGGTATAACCTTCAGTCATATGCATCATAATCCCTGGCTCTGTTCCCTTCTGAGTCATTGTATCTCTGTTATATGCCTGCCTCTTTTGACAGAAGAAAAAAAATCACTAGTTGAAATTCTATCATTGAGAGACTTTATATAAAATTTCTTGAAGAATTTATCTTGAGCAAATTGGGATATAAGACCAATCTTTGGGATGTAGATTTTGGGATAACTATTTGTTACTTTGAAGGGAATGCAACAGATAAATTGAAGAGAAAATCTGCTAAATTAAAGCAAGCAATTGAATATAGAATGGGAAATTGAAACAAAGTTGTGTCCATTTAACTAAGGATGATAATAGATAGTTTCTAAAAGAGAAATTGTCAACATCTATCCAAATAAATAATAAATGAGGACTGGAAAAAAAAAGATTGTGTGTTCTGAGTGGTAGTCATCGGTAATATGGAGACAGTAACAGAATCAGCATGCTGCATGGGGAAAAGGAGCCAGTGTCACAGAATAAACGGAGATGCAGAACAAAAGGCAGCAAGTGAATAGGACTTGGGGAAAGTGTGTCTAATAGAGGAGAGCACGGTGGTGCAGAAAAGTTGAGGGGAGAATGTTTGATTTGTTTTAAGATAGGCCTTGGGAGTATGTTTGCAAAGCAGAAGGCAGAACTCACTGCAGCAACCAAAACTAATTATAAATGTGTAGAAATGAAGGTGGGAGGATTCACGAAAATCGATGGAGTAAGGCCAGGAGGCAGGAGAGGAAGGAATCAAGAATAGAGGTGATCAGGTTAGCTGTAGAAAGGTCATCTTTTTATCTCAGACAGAAGTCAGGGAGAAGAAGATATATACAGGGAAGAATAACTAAGGAATGAACAAAGAGATTGACAGCTCCTGTGCTAGCACAGTTAAAGCGTTGTTAACGTTTACTCCCTCTTGTTCACTACCTCTCCAGGTGTGGTAATGTCCTGCTCGACCACAGCTACAACTCTTCTAGCCCACAGGGCCTCCCCGGATGCTAACACACTGTTATTTCTCCATTGACTTTTGTGGTTTCTGTGTATGATAACACATTAGGGTTAGGTTTCTGTGATTCCTTCCGATGGGGTGCCCAAAGCAATTCCATGCATGATCACAGACTTAGATGAATTCAGGCTAACAGATGTTGCAAATTAGCCAAAGAATGTGAAAGAAACTTCTAAAGAGAGTTGAAAGGGTTTTATTTTGGGATCATCTAGTTCCAAGCAATAATGCCTAGAACAGAATAAACACATAAATGCTGGATGAATTAATGAATTCATTAATGAAGCAAATAGCCTCTTTGTTTTAGTGAGGTTCTAGAGAAATCAGATTACAATTGTAGAAGTTACAGAGATATAAGATGAATTTTGAGTAATTCTCTAATGATTAACATTACTACAAGTAATTTCACCTGAATATATGTTTATATTATTCAAGGATAAATATAATATTCTTTCATAGATTAGCAAATTTACAATTGAAAGAGTAAAGGATGTGACATCCTACAATATACTAGATTGGTACATTGATCATTTTGGTTGAAACACTGCAAAAATTATAGTTTCGGAAAAGGCTACCTGACCTGTCTCTTCTTGCATGCACCAAGAAGCCATAAAGATTTCTCTGGGAGGGGTACCCTTCCAGCACCAAAACAAGAAAAGAGCTGTTATCACCAGAGACTGGAAATTGGAGGCAGCAATGGACCTGAATAAAGATACTTAATGAAGTAACCCTTATCTTCCACTAGTTGTACATCCCCCGCCATATATCTCCTAGAGACTTCCCTAAAACTTACTACCTCTAGCTGGATTTTCTTTGTCCTGCCATTTCCTCACAAATTTACCATTCTTTGTTTAAAAAATATAAAAGCATCTTGCTTTGGCCACTTTGGACTTCACTCTCTTGGGAAGATCCCCACGTACATATAAAACAGTAAAATTTGTATACTTTTCTCTTGTTAATCTGCCTGGTGCTAATTTGGTTTCTAGATTCGGCCGAAGAGTCCAGTTAAGAGCTAATGGGGGGGTTGGAGGTGATCACTCACTTCCCTATACATCCAACAAATATTTTGAATACGAGTTTTGTTTTGCTTTGTTTTGCTTAATGCCTCACATATTCACTCCTATGAACTCTGATATTTAATTTTTCTTTTAAAATGCCCCTCTTTCTTTATTTGCCATTCACTATTACAGATACTCAACAACAGCATCATCTATTGTAGTTGAGGGAAAGAGGAATTTCTAAAAAAAACCAAAAAGGCCTCACTGCTCTCTGATCATATCTTAGAAATATCATAGACAAAACATCCTGCTTTGAGTCAATTCAAATCATGGGGTGTTTTATCTATAAGAAAAGTTGTGAGGCCAGATACTGTAGCCATAATCCCAGCACTTTGGGAAGCTAAGGCCAGAGGATTACTTCAGGTCAGGGGCCCAAGATCAGCCTGGGCAACACAGTAAGATCCCACCTCTATGAAAAATAAAAAATACATTTAAAAAGTGATGTAGGATTTTGGGGAGCATCTAAAGTAACCCTGTACAGTGAAACTATAATGTGAGCTGTATGTATAATTTTAAATGTTCTTGTAACTACATTAAACTAAGTAAAAAGAAACCAAGTGATTTTATTATATTTACTTAACTCGATATTGTAAGTTCAACATGCATCAATATAAAAATTATTAATCTTTTAATTTTCACTTTATTCTTTTCTTTTATAGTAAATCTTAAAATCCAGTGTGTATTTTATACTTTTAATTTCTTAATTTGGACTAACTACACTTCACATTATCAATAGCCACATATTGGCAGTGGCTACAATATTAAACAGCACAGAGCTAGAGGTTAAGATTACATAATCACAAGCTATTTTTAAATTAAACAGCCAATTGTTTGAGTCCCTTAAAAAAAAAAAAACTTCATTCAGGATATTTTTGTTTTCCTATGAACAACAAACCAATGAGTCAAGCTTATATCTACTTTATTGTATTGTTGGGTTCCACATAGACATCTGATAAGGGAGTAGGAAGCAGCCAGGCATTTAAAAATACATATTATTTTTTAAAAGATTTTCTAGCTTTTTCTCTTAAAATGAATACAAGTAATAAAATTGAAATTTGAAACAATAGTTTATTTCTTAACATTCATGTAAGTCAAGCATTTAGGTTGCAATATATGTTGTCTATACATAGGTGCTGTTTATGAGACTGCTGAAGACTAGCTTACCCTGAATCTTATTATTTAGCATTTAAATAGCAAAGAAAGCAAATAAATATTTTATAATCTTGTTAAAAGAACTTGAAGATGTCCTTTCACAGCTGAGGCCTTGTGTCACATAATTTAAGAAAGAGTAAGGATAAGTGACCATGTTGTCAAGCCCTAAAATAATAGTGTATGTTAGAAATGCTGACAGATCTTTAATTGTAGCAGCACAAAGTGTACTGCTAAATGTACCATACATCATCAATAAATAGAAATTTAGGATGCAGTTTGCTTCCTTGACCTTCAAGCTCCAACTGTGTTTCGATCATCAAGAGTCCATAAATAATATAATTTACAATCTCTGAAAAGAGACTGTGTGGACACAATAAACCATGTTTTTTATATGGATGGGGAAGAGGGGTATCTAGCTGGCCTCATAGTTTCAAATTCAGTGAACCTTACTGACAGAATTCACTTATGTTAACATATTGCTTTTCAATCAGTGGCAAATAGCTAATGTTTATTTTTAGTTCTCTTATTTATGATCTTACAATATGGGCTCATTTTAGAGAACCTTAGATATCGGTCTAGTAAGTCTAAAATCTTTAGTTCTCAAAGATCTCTCGGCAAACTTTTGATTATCACTTGAAGATGAATACCCTAGAACTACATGAAAAGTTAAAATTGCACTCTGCTATACCAGGAGGAGAGCTAAGATAGAGATGAGTTTATTTATGTATAGTTACAGTCCTGCTTACTCTGAGGTCATGCTTCCAGCACACAGCAATCAAACTAAAATAATCTTAAATAGCACTTGGATGGGCAAATAACTGTTACAAAGCCCAACAGACTAGCCCTTAAGAGAGGTGAAATAACACTGAATAATTGAGACAATCACAGGCAGATTCTAGCAGCTGGACACAACGACACCAATTAGAAGTAACCAATAAAAATAAAGAAATGAAAAAGAGAAACAATAAAATACTAAGCTATTCACTTATTTTTCCAGTCTTCAGCAGCACACTAGTTACTTAGTCACAGGAGCAAACCACTCAAGACTTTGAGGGCTTTACTGCACTACAAGAGAATGCATAACATTGATGACCTGCAATCAACAAGAGAATGTTAAAGATTAAGTAGATTTTTGAGAAACATAAAAACTGTGATGCTTTTTAGAAAGTTTTTTTTTTTTCTGAGAAATGTCCTTCTCTCCATTTCCATTCCCATTTCTTAAAGACCAAAGTCTACTAATGTACAAGATCCTGCTTGAGTACCACCTCCCCCGTGATGGCTGCCTAAATCCTAGCAGCTGAAGAAAACAAAAACAAAAACCTCTCACTTCTCTGTAACTACGTTTCTTTCACCTTATTTGGCAGTTATTTTTGAAGATATCTTATACCCATTTTAGATTATAAGGCACAGAGAAAACACTAACATAGCACAGAGGTTACAACAGTAGGAAGGGGCTACTATCCCTAGGGTTGGAGAACAGAAAGTTTGGAATTATTAAAACTTAGATGCTTAAAGGATGTATCCTATGCAGTTAAAACCTCTGAATAGGGACCACTCTTTAGTCATAATTAATGTCTCTTAACTCAGAAATGGGGCTCTGTAAAGCGGGGACCCAGACCAATGAGGAAGAGACTCGAGTCAGCTGATGCTGCTATCTCTGATGAGTATCACAAGTCTGATTTAGCAAATGTTGAAAAGATTGCAAATTCGAATTAACTGTTACTACTACAATAAATTGTCAACTCTTGAGTGACGAAGCATTGCTAGAGTGGCAATAACAGAAAAAGGAAACAAAAAAAACAGGAACAAAATGCAAACAGAAGGAAGCATCTCTTCTTCCTCCTCCAGGCTTCCAGTTTTCTTTATTGCTCCTTATTAAAGAGCCTAATAGCAAATCATCTGGCAACACAGAAATGTAGTTTGTAGAGTCCCAGTCCCGAGTTCACACAACATAATATACAGGACGGAATTGCAATAGAAAGACTACAGCTTAATAACTGGTACATCTATGAAAATAAAACTATTGTCTAATCCACACTCAAATCCCTTACATTAACTGGTGTAGTGGGCTGAATGGTGGTCCCAAAGATAAGTCCGCATCTCTGGGACCTTTGACTATTACCTTATTTGGAAACCGTGTCTTTGCAAATGTGATTAAGTTAAGGATATTATTACAGGATATTAGCCTATATTATGTGAATGGTCCCTAAATCCAATCACAAATCTCCATCTCTGTCTAAAAGAGAGGCAGAGAAGATTATATAGATACACAAACAAGAGGAGAAGGCAATGCAAAGATCGGCTGAGAGGGATTGAAAACAAGGCGGATGTGCAACAGCCTGCAGAGAGGACACTTAGAATTTGGAGCCTAAATTACCTTCTTTTCTCTAAAACTTTTGTGTCTGACAAGGTTGCTTTTATTGGCTTTTGAATGATACTGTGTAAAATTAGATTGAGTTAGCAAATCTTCCAAACTCCCTTGTGCAGCATATGTAAGCTTTGATTAGAAAATGAGACCTACTATGATTAGCAATAAAAAATTGGAGACACTTTAACTAGAACATTTGAAGCCTATTCCTTCCAAAAATATTTGGCCATGTTTCCTGTAATTTCACATTATTGCATAAAAAGCAGATAACTATTTGCAAGTAATTATTTCTGGATGAGAAAGAGAAGACAAGGTGAATTTTTAGTCTGCATTAGGATTAGCCAAATATAACCAGACAGATACAAACAGAATTTCTTGTCAAGACTATGTAGCCATTTAAAGTGATTAACGAAAGCAATCTGACATTGTCAATCATATTATTTTAGCTGAAATCAGCAGAATCCCTTTTTCAAAAAACTCTGTCTTCATCATACCTGTTACACCTGTTAAAATCCATTGCTCATAAGAAAGATCTCTTATTCTTGATTTCTCCCCTCTTCTTACCCATCACTAAGTTTTGCAGACTGTACCTCCAAAATGTTACACATTCATCTTCTCTTCATTTCCATTCCCACCAACATAATCTCTGTGATGATTAATTTTATATGTTAATTTAGTTAGTCTATGCTTCCCAGTTGTTTGGTCAAATACTAGTCTATATGTTGCTATCAAAATATTTTATAAATATAATTAACATTTACATTCAGTTTACTTTAAGTAAAAGAGATTTTCCTTGATAAGGTCAATGGGCCTCATCTAATCAGTTGAAGGCCTCAAGAGAAAAAAACCAAGGTTTCCCGGAGAAAAAGGAATTCTGCCTCAAGACTATAATATAGAAATTCTAACTGAATTCATAGCCTGCCAGCAGCCTGCCCTATAGATTTCAGACTCAAAACAGTAACATCAACCCTTCTCTGAGTTTCCAGCCTTTCTACTCTATAAATTTCAAACTAGCTAACCTTCTTGGTTACATGAGCCAATTCTTTAACATAATATTTATTTGTGTGTGGGTGTATGTATATAATAAAATCTCCTATTGTTCTATTTCTCTGGAGAACTATGACTGATATATCTAGATTATTAAAAGAGCACATCATTTATAATTTCTCCATTTCTTCTATTACCCTAAAATTCTTTCTCCACATAGTAGTAAGAGATATATAAGATACATGATGAAAGATTGATTAATAGATAAATAGACAGATAAATTATGGTACTATCCACTTATAATCAGATATTTAAAGCACTGAAAATAACATCTGACCCCCTCTCTGTGGCCTCTATGCCCTTGCCTAATTACCCAATCTCAGCCCAGTAGAAGGTAAAATTCCCAGGGATAGGGCTGATATTTCTATTTTTGAGCATTGTGTTCTCACTGCCTGGGACAGTTCTACACGTGGGGACAGTAAGTATTTGCCAAATTAATAGATGTAATGAAATCAATGGTAATCCTAGATAAGTATTTTGAAAAAGTGGTGCCAATTTCTAACTCACAGATAAGAAAGATAATAAGATTAAAAAGAGAATCAGAGGAAATGCAAGAAACAAAACGTCACCCAAGCCATAGGCATTCATCTTACAGTGTAGGTTGGAGTAATGGCCAAGTGTCAAATATCTAGTTTTTATGAGATAAAATATATTCTGCCTCTCTTTATTTGTTCAAAATATGGTCATTTTATTCACAGTCACCCTTTTAAAAATTTCCATTTTAATCCCATTCCTGTCTGTGAAGTTACTACAAAAGTAGTCACAAATTTGGTTAAAAAATAAAAGTCAGAATGGCTGCATCCAGGTTTTTATTATTAAACCATTTTATACCATTTACCATCTCTGGTAACTTTGGAGAAAAAAATTTAATTTTTCTGAGCTTCAGAGCTCTTACCTATATAACGGGGGAAACATCTACCTGGTTGAGTGATCTGACAGGTCAGAAAAGGTGTATAGAGAAACCCGGGGGAAAAAAATCAGATCTTCCATAAAGACCCTTGGAGAGTATGGCAAAGTCAAAGAAGAGAACACAGCTTTGAAGCAGGAAAGCCCTGGGTAAAACTACCAGCTCCAACAATTATAATGTATGCTGTTGTGAAGACTGCATCCCGTGTGTTAAGTGCCTGGCATATAATTATTATTTCATTTTTAAAAAATCTTATAGGTAGTATCCTGATTTCCTAACCTTTGCTTGATGTGGATATGTATCATAAATTGAACATCCCCAATAAAACCTGGTCTGGGCTATTCCTCCACCAACCACTCCCGCAGTACTGGGCAGAACCCAGTTCTTTTCAGATCCAGGAAGAACAGCATAAAGGACCAGGGAAGTTTTTCTGTGTAAAGCAGTCAACCAATGTTTTTCAAAGCACAGAAAAAGGGTACACAATTTGCATCAGTCATCATGCAGGATTTAGAAGGCAGAAGACGAAATGCGTCTGTATTCTTTAGCAATAGTTGCATACAGACAGGGAGGCAGATGGCAGAAGGAGATTCATAGAATTGCTCAGAGAGTTCCTGAAAATTCCCTTTTTGAGAGCTGTAGTCAGCTGGTACTGTCACTGAGATTTTCTTTCAGTCCTAGTTGTTCTTGATTCCATGAAACTTAGCCAAAGCTTCCTTGACCTTTATATCTCCAACAGTTCCAGTGTACATACTGACTTCCAATTCTATTAAAACTATTCCTACTTTGAATATCAGATTGCCTTCTAGTTCTCTCACTGAAACTTGTCTGATAAATATAGATTTGAAAGAAAAACTAGAATCCCACCATATGTAATTTGAGGGTTTGTTGTATTTTTTTATTAGGACTACATCAATTATATATTAAATCGTATATTCAATTTGGTTCTAATTATAGAGTACAGGTGAGTACTTCCTATTTCACCTTATATTGTCCCTATAAGTTTCCAAGTTGACATCATCTCAATATGATTATTGGACCATTTTTTTTTCATTAGTTGAAAATGTTGGTGTGTTATGCTCTTAGTTAGCAGACTGCGTAAGCATCACAACCAAAAGTAATGATTAGCAAACCAAGAAGTCCTTTCAGGTGACTATGAGGAAAGGGGGGGCATTTGTGTCCCTTCGCTCCTCAACTAGCATACCTTAGGTAAGCCTTCATTTGAGGCTGTACTGGAATAAATATATGCTAACTCAGTCATCCTATTGGCTCTCATTCCTTTCCATGTGAACCATCTTAATACATTGTAACTGCTCCATAATTTTTTGTGCAGTATAAAGACCTGCTTTCTCATTATAAGAAGAAAATGTTGCTACTAATAATCTAGATATTGTCTAGTACAAAATGACTCCTGAGCATTTGATCTACTAAACATATGATTTATACAACAGTCAAGTACTTTAGTTTCGTTATGTAGCAAAATAAGGTGTTAGGAGCTTCAGTGAGTAGGAAGGGAATACTGAGTGAGCGTGATCCCTTCTTTTGATTTTCTTTGGATCAGATCAAATTGGAAAGATATTTCTATACATGAAAATGCTAAAATATGTGGTTCTGATGAGAGATAAAATAGCAGTTATGATAAAGGCGAGAGAAATGGTAAAATGTTCAACGTGATTTCATGGAGAATTTAGATTTTATATTGTTTCTTCCCTCTTTGAAACTATTTCCCTGGAATACATTTTTAAAAGAAATCAGGTCAATTGGTGTTAGTTATAAATACTTTCTCAATTAATATTCCCGTTATCTTAGAGATTCACTAGTTAATCATCTCTAAATTGATTAAAAGAATGAAAGTTACAGAAGTTAAATGACTTGTTCTAGAATGAGTTAATCAGTGCCCCTTTTGGGTCTTAAGCTCAAATCTCTAAATTTCCCAGGCTAGTAATCATTCATCTATACCAGACTATTATTTATGTAAAAATATTGTTCTTCTAAGATATAAGATTTAGCAGACAAATGTATGTCTACTTTTAATTACATTTAAGATTTATGAAAACATGAAAGGGAAGGTAATATTTTGAGACAATTTTTTTTTTTTTTTTTTTGAGACAGAGTCTCACTTTGTTGCCCTGGCTAGAGTGAGTGCCGTGGCGTCACCCTAGCTCACAGCAACCTCAAACTCCTGGGCTCAAGCTATCCTCCTGCCTCAGCCTCCCGAGTAGCTGGGACTACAGGCATGCGCCACCATGCCCGGCTAATTTTTTCTATATATTTTTAGCTGTCCAATTAATTTCTTTC
>CAUYSK010036154.1:0-27868 GCA_963575035.1 Avahi laniger
GTCTTGCTATAAGTATTTAGAATGTGCTTCAGACAAAAATCTTCTGTTTTGCAAGGACTATCCGTGATGATCATGAACTGCACATCCACCCTGCGTCAGTCCTCTATGCAGAGAAGCCGCCTCGCTGGTAAGTCCCCCTCCTGCTACAGAGCCCCCTTGCGACTGCTTTGAAGGCAGGGCCGAGTTCTTGTTCATCTCTGGGTTCCCTGTGCCTGGCACAGGGCCTGGAATACGGTATTCCGTATATGTTGGTTGACTTTGTTATGCTGAGTTGTCTATAGAATATCTGCTCTAACAAAGATCTCCTTAAGCAGATGGTGATATTTGTCACTCATCCACTAAGCAAACATTCATTTTGCTAAATCCTGCTGTGGGCACAGCTGTGCAGAGATGAATTGAGTGGGGTCCACAGTCCTGGCATAGTGACAGACACAGATTCCAGCATCTCAGGAGAAGGGCTTTGTTAGAGGGATGGATAAAGTGCTGGGGTTGGCACCTCACGTGCCAGGGAGAGTTAGGGCTGGCTTCCTGGAGATAACTTTTGTTCTGACGTGGAAATGAGAATCATCAGGCAGAAAAGGACCTGACGGGCATTCCAGACTGAGCACATACCAGGGACAAAGCGCTGGGAACGTGAAGGAGCCTCCTGTCTTTGGGCAGTGGGCAGTCATAGGTTTGCCTGGCCCACAGGTGGGGGGGGAAATGGTGCCAGTCTTAACACTGCCCGGGAAGGAAGTGATAAGTATGGAAGTCAAAAGTAGATATTTAGGCATCTTTATAGCATTTTGACAAGATAAGTTTATGTTTGCCCAATTTAATAATAAAAATTGGGGGCTTGTATTTTGTATTTCTTTTTTTAAATTTCATTTTTCTAGTAATTCATTTATATTTTATTTTACCAAATATTGATCAACCATGGATGGGAAGTTTTAAAGATAACAACATCTGGTCCTTCATCAGTTGGGAGATGGAGAAGCCCTGGGCATGTGCGGAGACAGGGAGGGAAGATTGTAGTAAATTAGAGGGCAAAAAGGGCTGTGGTCAGATACTTTGTATCCTACACCAGGGGTTTCCAAAGTGTGGTCTCCATCCCAGCGTATCAGCATCTCCTAGAGATGTGTGAGAGATGCAGGTGCTCGGGCCATGCCCAGCCCTACTGTGCGGCCCAGCGCTCTAGTTTAACAAGCCCTCCAGGTGTTTCTGATGGGTGGTGAAGTTTGAGCTCTGTTCCCCTACCAAGAAATTAGACTTTATCCTGCAACCAGTGCAGACTTAGAAGCTTCTTAGTAGAGAGTGACTTGGTCAGTTCTGGGTTTAGAAATGTTACCCAGTGGCCATTCGTGTACAGGATGATTTGAAGACGGAAGGCAAACCTCTCAGTTCTGGATCCTTTTTTAAGGGTTTGCTGACTTTGGGGTGATTAAATCTGGGAGTTGCTTACAAGAAAAAGGCTTTTCTTTTTCTTGTTTCATTCCCAAGGAGCTCTGCAAGGCAAAGAAAGGGTGGGGAACAGAGCCAGCCTGAAGCAGACCCACACTGCGCAGGTGGTGAAGACAGTGCCCCTCCCTCCCTGCCTCTTTGCAGAGGCTTCTCCCTTTTCCTTTTCATCATCTGCGACTCATTTACCGGTTTTTCAGGGCAGGCGGCCACAGTGTGGCTGTCCTGTTTACAGTCGTGGGGGAAGCCCTGAATCAACACTTCAGATAGCTCGGAAACTCGTATCTACTAATTCGCACTCCTAAAATCTGGGAACTTGAAATGATGTTCTTGCCTCTTTGGTTGCCTATTACCTGAGCCTCAGATAAGTCTTTTTTTTTTTTTTCCTTAAATAAAGGTATAATTTATATTAATATATAATGAAAGATGAGTTTTGGTCAATGTGTATACCCATGTAATCCACACTCCAAATAAGATATAAAATGTTTTTATCATTCTAGAAAGTTCCTTCGTGTTTCTTTACAGTTAATTCCCAGCCCGTTTCAGAATCAGGCAAGCCTTTACCTCTATTTCCACATTTTCTAAGTAAGTCATTAGGCTCTGTTCAGAGTTCTGTAAATGCAGACTAAGGATCCAGGAAAGACCTTTGCTGATAATTGAGATGTCCTAGAATTCATGTAGGCTTAAGTGAGCAAATGAATGGACGTATCTAGTACAGTTCCTGGAATAGAATAGATAGATACCTGTTAAAGGTTAAGGGAAAAAACACAACATCTCTAATCATGGTTTCTGACTGTCATCATTAGCCATGGGAAATTAGCTCATATTCCTTTCTTGTTTCAGGGTTATCTACAATGAAGTTATACAAACCTCCAAGTATTACATGAGAGATGTGACTGCCATTGAATCTGCCTGGCTGTTGGAGCTGGCTCCACACTTTTATCAACAAGGAACGGTAGGAACGAACAGAACCGGTAACCCAAACCACCTGTCAGCAGCCTCTTCATATCTTCAAATGTGCATTTATTCTCCAATTTAATGCCCTAAGTTTGTACCCGTCAATAGTGCATAGGTTGAGAAGGCCATTGCCGTATCCCGTTAAGTCCCTCCAACTTGGTAAGGAAGAGAAAAAAAGTATCTTCAGCTCTCTCTCGCCCTGTTTGCTCTTCTAAACCATTTCTAAAGAAATTATATCACACTTTGGATCCATGTCCATTCACAAGGAGTGACACAAATGTTCTGTGAAGAGGATTGCCTCATAAAGACTGTAAACAGGTGTGTAGGCTTAACCTGAGGTGGTTTAAACCCACTGGTGGGTGATGTTGACCGCCGACATCACTGTGTCCACTCTTCTCCCGTGGCAGCCCCACACACAGTAGAGCAGGGCAGTGCGCACTGTAGAGCAGATTCATGGTTTTATTTTCTTCTTCTTTTCTGCAAGAAATGATCATTGATTGCAAAAAAAAAAAAAAGGTATATATTCTTCTAACAAGATTTTAAATTGGGAGATGGTCATATTTGGAAGGCTGACGGATAGATCAGAGTTTAAAACTTTCTGGCTAAATTCAGTCCATAGTTCCATTCTGTTTGGTTTGCACTGTGTTTTTAATTGGAAAATTAATTTAGTCCAGTTATTTAATGTAATTATTGATATGGTTAGGTTTAAGTCTACCACCTTGCTATTTGTTTCCTGTTTGTCCAATTTAGTCTTTGTTCCTTTTCCCCCATGCCTTTTGTACTGCCTGCTTTTGAATTCATCAAATATTTCAAAAGTATCTTTTTTTTATATCTTCTAATGGCTTTTTATACCTCTTGGGTTATTTTGATGGTTTCTCTAAGAATTATAGTATGCATCCTTAACTCATCGCAGTGGATCTTGATTTAGTAGAGCCAGGTTTGTATCTGGTATCTCTTCCCTTTAGCCTGAAGAACTTCCTTTAATATATCTTTTAGTGCATGTCTGTTGGTGAAATATTCTCTCAGCATTCGTTTATTTGAAAATATCTTTATTTCTTATTTTTGAAAGATATTTTTGGTACATAGAATTCTAGATAGAAAGTTTTTCTTTTTAGCACTTTACAGAATTTATTTCATTGCAGTCTGGTTTGTTTTGTGAAAAGCCAGCAGTCATTTTCATGGTTGTTCCTCTGTATATAATGTGGCCTGCTTTAAGATTTTTTTTTTTATCTTTAATTTTCAGCAATTTGACCTATGATTTTCCTTGTGTTTATCCTGCTTGGCATTCATTGAGCTTTTTGGATCTTTGGACTGATTTTTTAAAATCATATATGGGAAATTGCCCTTTTAAAATTATCTTATAATTTCTCATCCAATCAAACAAAAACATTTCAAACCTTTATAGTTCATCACATGTCCCAATACAGACATTTCAGCTGGAAACCTAATCAACTGTAGGGACTGATAAAAATGTGAAGTGTGTGGTCTCTGCTGCATTGGATTGATAAGAATAAACTTGTGATGAAGGAAAATCATTTCCTTCAAAATCTCTCAGGTGGAAAGCAGCAGACTTCAGGAGTCCAACAGAAGTGATCAGAAATGCAAACCAGAAGTTGAAAGAATGGCACAGTTGTAAAAGTGCTTGTTAAAGTAATGAGATGCAAGCAGTTAGAGATAAACCTGAAATTGTCTTGGATTCATTTAGACTCTTGGGGGAATAGAATTAACCTTGAAGCTGAGTCATTTTCCCTTCTCAGCTCAAAATTACAGTTTCTTTAGGTCAAACCCACAAAGTTAAAGAGCAAATAGTTTTAGAAGCTTGAAGAAAATGACAAGCCCAAATTTCTACATTTTCTCCAAAAGCCTGTTTTTCAGCCCATCACTCCATTGTGATCAGAGTATTTTTAGAGAGGCTGGGACATTAGGAATCACCTGATGCAATAACCTCATTGTACAGTGAGGGTCCTAAAACCCCAGAGAAACTTGTCCACTTCTTGACTACATAGTCCAAAAGCACTTCTACTATTGACTTGTCCAAAGCAGACTGATTTCTCAAAGAACTCTCCAGATCTCTGGTAGCTGCCCATCTATGGTAGACATTTCTTTGTTGAACACAGTGCAGCACCTAGCAACCATCTACGGCCTACAGACCATCCTCGGCTCTGTTCCTGGCACCTTTGGTGACTTTCCATCACCATTGTTTTTCAAAGTGTCGCTCTCACCCTCTTATAAAGAGGCCTAACATGGTTCAGAGTCAGCTTTGTTTATGCTCAACATTCTTCCCAGAAACAAGTACCAAAAATGGCCCCATGGGCACGATGGCGTCACCTCCCATTCCGAAGCTAAGACTATGGATGTCTAACATTAGCTGTAGGGGGTCACATTAGGTGAAGTGCAGGGAGGAAAGAATTTGGGGAAATTCAGCAAGACCCACAGCTGGACAGGGGAAGAACAGGGTGACCCGTTCAGAGATTTGCCTTCTAGTCCTTTCATTTTTTTTCCTTATTCTCGGAGACAACTTTGTTATCTAAGGGAAAACCCTTTTAGTCTGGCCTTTGCAAGAACCTATACTGATCCCTTCTCCGACGTGAGTGGACAGAACATCTGACCTGGGTCCTGTTCAGTCTGTCATCTCTCATGTCATACCTGGTGGTGTGCTGTGCTTCCTTTCAATACCCTGCATCCTTTCAGGGCCTGCTGTTCTCTCCGTGGGCGATGGGGCTTGCTGTCGTGAGGCCGTACTAAGTAACAGGCAGACCAGCACGGAGCAGTCAGGGGGATGGGAATTCTTCTTGTGAAGATCTTAGCACGTGCTACAACAGCATGCCCAAGCTACCTCCTGGTTATCTATTTATGATTATTAATGAGGTATCAAATATGCGTCAGTTGGTGAGCAGAGATCCTTGATTAAAAACTTATGTAGACACTCTCTGCTTCAAATGCATATTTTAGAATTTTTAGCACTTTTGGCTTTACTTCAGAATGTAAAGAATATTTTTAGCCCTCAATCCTATTAACTGATAGCTGTGCTTATGTTCTGCTGCATGTTATTTATACTGGTAGAAAGTGACATTTCTGGGAGGAAAAGAGAGTGTCACTAGGAGGTATCCTTTTCCTGTCTGTCTTCCCCACAAGCTTGTACGCTACATGAGGGCAGGGCCCATGTCTTCATCTCCATCCTTGAGCACGGGGACCTGGCCTGTTGAGAGGCTTGCTATATTGCATGATTTCTTTGTCCCTAAGGAGAGGGTTCTTGTCAGGAAACTTCTTGGAAACTTGAGGTCATCTCCAGCCCGAGCCCAGTCTTCTGAGCCCAGGTGTTTGGCTGCAGGGCTGTCTTGGGGGCTGGGCCAGAAGGAGAGCTGTGTCTAAAAAACAGAACCTTTTATTGACAGCTTCCACAGAGCCCTGCTAACCAGGTCCAGCCATGGTGGGCTGGGCTTCGGGCTGTTGTCGGCTTACTGAAGTCTCTTTCCTTCATTGGTCACGTGGGCATTTCCCCTCCAGACTATTTCCTGAGGGACACAGCAGTTATTGAGAAGCTGTGAACCAGATGGAAGATTGGATTTGGTCATTCATATGGGAATTATGTTGGAGTCTGGTTTCTTTGTCTGACCAACCCCAACTGTGATGTCTTCTCTTCTCTTACAGCACCTGTCCCTGAAAGCCAAAAGGGCCAAGGTCCAGGACCAGTGAGCAGAGCCCAGCTGTGGCTTCAGGGGCTACTTGGTGTGCTCTCCATGCTGCTGCCCCTGGCCCAGGCAGGGTGAGCTGGCAGCAGCGCTTGTGGAGCCTTCAGCTGCTCTGAAGTGGGCGGCAGCCCGTTCATCGGCCCCTTTCTTCCCACTGTGCTCAGCATTTGCGTTCCTTGCTGGGATCCCGGAGGACTTTGTGCATGGGCAGGCATCCCACTGTGCTGCACCCGGGCAGAGTGGGAGTTGGCCGGGCCGTGTTCTTTGGCTCACTCAGCCGCTCACTAACCCCGCATGCCACTTCCAGCAGGCACACAGGCCTGGCCCAGCTTTATGGGGAATGAGGAGGAAAGTTGGCCACTGAAGGCTGAAGCACCATGTGGGGTGGACATTGGGTTTGCTGGGCTGACTTTGCTTTCCCTGCCGGGGCCACTGTGAGGCCCTCTGCCAAGTGTGAGCAAGCACGTGTCTGCAAAGGAATGAGACCTCGGAAACGCTGGGGATCTCTGCCACAATCACTGAGGGGCATGTCTGGCAGGCACTGGGCTTCCCAGACAAGCAAACAGCTTCTGTTTGTTCTCTGCCCTTGTCCCTTTTTATCTGTGGCCGGGAGACTTGCAGGGGATTGGTGATCAACACAGGGGACTCGTGCACTGTGTTAGTCAAGGATTTCTATTTCACAAGTGGGCTTAGCTTCCTCTCAGAGTACAATACCATGTCCTGGTGCCACTGGCTGAGCACTAGTGAAAGTTTGTCAGCCCACAGGGCCTCCTCTTTAGCAGGAATTCACAACAGTTTAGACGCTCTAAACTTCTGTAGCTCAGGAACATAACCACTGTGTATTTGTTTTTCGTTTGCTTGGATTCTTGCAAGAGCACATGGGGGCGGCTCTTCCAGCAGGCACTGGTTTTAGTGCTGCCCCAGGGCCGCTTTGCTGTGATGATGTTTGCATTTCAACACATGACTAAGACAGATTTTCCCCCCTTACGATTTCAATGACGTTTATTTTAAAAACACGTAGCTTGAAAATTTATTTTTGTACTGATACTAGTTTGGATATGCCACTTTTGGCACCAAACATGTATGTCATTTTTATTTCTGTTTTATAAACATGTAAATAATAGTGATAACTTGTTAATAATAGTAAACCTTTATACCTAAAGTAAATGTATTCCCTCCCACATGTGGCTCTCGTGGTCTGTATTTTAAGGTGCTTCAGTTAATTGTTTCGAGTGAGGGCCTGACATTAGCTAAGAAGCTGATTCTCTGGCAGCTTTTGGGGTCACATGGACATGGGAAGCCCCATAAAGCAAGATCATCTGATCAAGTGACCCCAAGACCTTATTTTAGAGTAAAGCATGAGGCGTTTAAAGGAAGTTCCAACAAGGTGTTCATTCTTGCCAGTTTCTGGTTGGGACCTTTCTGTAGAGAGGTCAGAAACACATTAAAGTCTGGCCTTAGGCCTGGGGCTGATCCTAGTAAGCTCACGTTGCAGTGGAAGAGGAAAAGGTCTAGGAGCCGCAGCTCCAGGTTTGGGGCCAGAGAGCCAAGATGGGAGGCCAGTGGTCTTGGGAGAGCGGACTAAAGCAGGCCCGTCTTCACTTGCCACCTCTCAGAGGACACCGGGGTGGACCTGCTGTGTCTATCCCATGTTCCGTCCCAGCCCCTAGGAGTGTGGAGATGGCTGTGGATTGTCAGAGGCAACTGCAAAATCCCATGACAATGGCTGAGGGCCCCTTTTGCACATACCTGAAGACCCACATGGCCTTGTCAGGGAGCAGTCCCTGTTGGGTGCTTTTGACTTCGTCTCTTGCAGGTCTCGTGTCCCTGGCCCCACTGCCAGTCCTCAGGCATGACAGTAGGGCCTGACTGCCTGGCAGCTCACAAGATTTTGTCCCCCAGTAGTGCTACAGAATCAGTCCCCTCAGGCTCCACACAGGTCTTCAAGTATCGTTAGAGAAATTTCCCACAGCATTGCTGTGTCTTCCCTCTGGAGCAAGGTGAGAGGGTGCAGGGAATTTGTGCTGGAAAACGTGGAGGAGGTGGTGCTCTGGAGGCCCAGAGATGGGAGCTACTGTGTTGGTGGCTTGCAAAGACCCCTCCGCTCTCTTCCATGGTGGGTTTCCCTTTGGGTTGGACACTGCTGTCACTAGGAGCCCCTGGTTTGGTCACAGCTCCTGCTGATTGCTCAGTCCAGTCAGCAGATGTTAGCCCTGGGGCCATGTGCATGGCACGGGTGGCAGTGGAGATGGTTGACGGCAAGTAACTGGATGAGCACACCATGGCCCAGACGGGACGCTGGGGGCGGCAGGAGATTGCAGTGGCCAGCAGGGTAGTTGGAGGCCAGGGCGGTATCCAAAGAGGCTTCCCCACGACAGGACGCTTTCCTGGTGGAAGTACAGGCTGTTCTCACGTTCTGCTGCCCTGGCTGTCCCCTCACTCCTGAGCTTTTCACTTTGGCCTTGAACTTGGAGAGTTGCCAGTCCCGCCAGCTCCATGTGCCTATCTCTACTGTTTTGTCCCGGTGCTGGCACAGCCTGCTCCCTCTGTGGACCAGGCCCTGCCATTCGGTCCCCGGTTGTCCCCAGCATTCCAGCCCTGCCCTTCAGCTTCACCTAGGACCCAGCGCTGAGAGCTTAGGGCTGTCATTTCGTAGCCTGAGCCAGGACGTCTGCTGCCGACCAGATGGAAGGATGGGTGGGGGCCACAGGCCGTGGGGCCTGAATTTGGATGACCCCGTGAGACCCTGTCCTGGGGCCCTGGACCAGGTATCTGGCAGTGGATCTGTAAGTTTAAAAGCCTCATCTCATGTGGTTCTGATGAAGTGGGGGGCTTGGGAACCATGGATGAAGGAGACCGGAGTGGGAGACATGAGGATGTGCAGCCCAGGGAGAAGGGAGCCCCCAGATGGGAGGTCAGGACGTTAGATTTGAGAGAAAGGTGATAAATTTGTCTTTGCACAGGTTGGTTGTACCCTCACATGTGCTTAGACCCCGGCCCCAGCCCACTTGCCTGTGTCCCCAAAGCACTGATCAGCACACTTGGCTGACCAGGCAGGTTGTGGATTTTTGTGACTCTCCTGCAAAATGTGTAATAATGAGCATTTTGTAAAGCTTAACTTCCCATATATGTATATGTGTATATATCTATATAAAAGGGACAGGGTCTTGCTCCATCGCCTGGGTTGGAGTGCAGTGACATCATAGCTCATTGTAGCCTCAAACTTCCAGGCTCAAGTGATCCTCCTGCCTCAGCCTCCCAAGTATCTGGGGCTACAGCCGCACACCACCATGCCCCGCTAATTTTTTCTATTTTTTGTAGAGCTGATGTCTCGCCATGTTGCCCAGGCTGGTCTTGAACTCCGAGGCTCAAGCGATCCTCCTGCCTCAGCCCCCCAAAGCGCTGGGATTCCAGGCTCACACCACTGTGCCCGGCCAAGCTTAACTTTACATAAAAGACCAGCCTTTAGTCTTTTTGTGATGCTAAAATGTTTTAGGAAATGGTGATGTTAGATGGTACTTTTTAAATGTTTTCCTTGGAAAAATAAAATGCCAACAATCCTACATCAGTCGCCCAATTGAAAACCAATTTGAAATGAAAACAAAAGTGGGTTGATAAAACCCCTGAGTCCGGGCACCCCTGGGCTGAGGGCTGAGTGCGTTGGGGGCCAGCCAGCAGCATTGGCAACAGCCTCACAGCTCTGGGGAGATGGGTCTGAGCTGCCAGGCAGCTGAGTCCCAGATGAACTTCAGAGCAGCTGGGGGGCTTGTCTTTACATCTCGCTGGAAGGGTTTGAGTTGGCAGCTCTCAGCCCCCACATCCCTTCACCTCAAGGTAAGATCAGATATTTTCCACTTTCCAGTGACTCATCTGGATTTTTCCTCAGCCCTCCAACTTGTGATGGAACAGGATGATGGATTTCTTGTCAGGTTAATCTATTTTTTCCTGAGTCATTGGGACTGGAAATAGGCAATTAAGTCATTTGACAAACAGCTGGTCACTCTGGGTGACTAGCTAGTTAGCATGGCAGGTGGTCTGGGGAGGGCTTGCGGTCCCTGGGTCCTCACGGTCATTGCTCCCTCTAGCAAGCAAGGATGACACGCTGACATCTCTGGTGGATCGTGGAACTGTTATCTCGTGCGCTCCTGGGTGGTACTGGACTTGTCGGAGCAGGCTGTCTCCCTGCCTGCTTAAGCAGGGCCAAAGAAATTCCCAGCACAGCGTTCCCCCGGGCCCTCTGGCACAGGCGGCCTCCACGTCCACGTGTGGGTTCTCCTGTAGGCAGCGAGCAAGACTGGGAGGTCACACGGGAGTGGGTGTGCAGGGCACAGCGGTTAATGCCCCAGAACCTCCACAGCCAGGCTGGGGCCCAGCTCCCGCTGCCTGTGGCTTCTGAGTCCTTGTCCAGTGGCCACGGCTTGGCCAGTGGCTCTGAATACAAAGGTCCTAGCCAGGCCCTTCGCTGGTCTCAGCCTGATGCGTCAACCCAGGCGTGACCCAAAGGTTGCCTGGGCTCCTTCCCGCTACCTGGCCACTGCTGCTGAGCTCTGCTGGGGACGTCCCAACCCACCCTTAGTTTGTTTATTTCAGCCTTTTTGTCTTGGTTGTTTTTTTCCTGGCTTAGGCCTATTCCATTTTCGGGTTCAGTCTTAGGTTTGCTTAGTGTCTGCTGTCGCCGTGTTTTCCTTCAGCCGTCCTTTGGTGTTTTGTTTTTACTCATGAGCGTGCTCTGTCCCTTTAATCTCTGCCTTTCTGACCTCTGCATTATTTTCTTTTAACTTTGAAGGTTTATAAAGAAAACAGATGAGATTTTCTTTATGCTCTTCAAAAGTAGTTTTTTCCCCCTGAACATTTATTTTAACTTCTTGGTCTTTTTTGCACTCTACTTGTTTGTTTCTAACTTTTATTTTGTACATTTAGCTACAAAAGATCTCATTTAGTTTTGCCATGGTTCTGGAAATATATTTTGTAATTTTCATCTTGCATTTTATGTACCAGTTTTAAACTCAAGAATTTACCATGTTATTTTACTTCCGTTACTCCCCATCTTCTCTCCTGTCTTGTGCTTACTTAATTTGCTTTAGTGGCTGGCAGAAGGCCTACCCGAAGGTGTGGGAGCTGGGAGAAGGTGTTTGCAGTGGTCGACACCAACAAAGGATTCAATGTGAAGAATACACAAGGAGCTCCTATAAATCACCAATAAAAAGACAACCCCAATAGAAAAAAAATGGGCAAGAGAAATGAAAGACAATTTATAACAGCAAACCCGAAAGTCTACCAAGCCAATGAAGAGGTGCTCAAACTCAGTCATTGGAAAACACGAACTAAAGCTACAATTAGCTATCAGGTTGCGCTCATTAGGTCAGTAATGGAAGTGCTGCTGAGACGTAGAGGCCTCTGCGCACAGCTGGCGTGGCCATCCTGGAGCGCTGCCTCGCACTGCCCATCAAATGAAGTTTGTTCATACCCCACGACTCCAAAATTCTGCTTTACTATGTATGTTCCCAGCAAAAGTCTCGTCCAGGTCCGTAGGAGACATGTCTGCGGGGGCTCACCCAGTGTGGTGGGGAGTAATGTCACCTATCACACGTGCAGGGAAAATGTAGTGCATGACACCATGGAGTGCTACAGAGCAGTGTCAAGCCGCAGACAACGTATAACACGGACCCTGAAAATAGCTGAGTGAAAAAAGAAACTGATGAGACACTACCGTTTATAGAAACTAAACATACATGCACGTAAAAAAAATACAATTGCAAAAACCTATATAAACAAGAAGATGCACATTAAAAGTGTTACCTATATGGGGTGGGACTAGGATTCGAGGAATGCAATAAAAGAAAATTAAAAATGAAATATTAAAAAACAAGATAGGGCCAAAGCAGCCTCAAATGTTCATCTGGAAGAGACCTGAATTTTAGGACGTTTAACCCTTCTTGTCCAAGGTTTTAGACATGTTCACCAGTGTGGAGCTGGCCTCAGTGGGTCTGCTGCCAACCCCCCAGCTCACATCCTGGCAGGAACCACTTCTACCGGGGATGGAGCAACGTGGTGAACAACACGAGTTGTCTTGATGCTTATGTTCCCTGTCCCAGCACGTTTTTATTCAGATAGATGATCTCTTTGTGACACCCTTTTAACTCCTATTTATTCCACAGGCCCTATGGTAGAGTTAGTTTTCACCGGCTGAGAGCAGCCACAGCAGCAGCCTGTCTGATCCCCGAGCACTGAGAGGCAGGCAGCCCTGCGGCCCCTTTCAGTAGAGGCGAATGAACTCACAGGAAAAGCCCCCCCAGTTTGTGAGTGCATGGGCTGCTGGGATGGATGGGAGCCCGGGGGGTTTATGTGGGGAGAGCTCGTCTGTGTTTACAAGACAGGAACCAGCAGGACACATTATGTCACTGTAAGTCCTTCCTGCTGATGAGGAATTTATGCTCTCAACCTACAGGGGACTCTTTAACTCTTGGCACTGGGCTTCCAGAGCCTTTTGCCTCCAGAGCTGGGCTGGATGGTTATGAGGCTAAAGGGAATTGGATTTGCCAAAGCTCTAAAAATCCCTTGAGCTTGTATCCTCCGAGGAGCTGGTGAACTTCAGCTGTGTTTGCTGCCCCCTGACGTTGCTCCCTCTCTCTGTGTCATTGGCTTGCTTGTCCCTGAGAACGAGCTGAGTGAGCACTGGTGTCTGGTTTTCCAAGGATTGCCTGGTAGGGGGCAGAAATCTGAGTCAGGTTAGTGAGGCAACATGCAAATTGGAAGAGGCCACCAGGGGACTTATTAAATTTAAGTCTAACTCTAAACTTCATTGCTTGGAGGAGGGTATTCTTGATCATCCTGGGTGTTCCTGACTTCAGCCACAGGCCCTGAAGGAGGGCAAATTCTGGATGATTACCTGTTCCAGTGGTGAGTGGGGTCATAGAAACCCAGCTTCTAGGGAAACAGAACAGGTTTTCTGTTCCCATATTAATAAACCAAGGTCAGCTCTCCTGAACTGTGACAATGGCTGGCCCAGTTCTGAGTGGACCGAGAGGGAGTAAATTTTTACGTGTGATTTTTGCCAATAGATCGGTCTGTTGGCCCAGCCAAAATTAGGACTAAAGGGCTTTGCAAACCCAGCAACCAGCAACCTCTCTTTTTTTTTAATTTTTAATTTAAAAAAAAGTTTTTGTGAAAATGGGGTCTTAGTATGTTGCCCAGGCTGGTCTTGACCTCCTGGCCTCAAAGGATCCTCCCACTTCAGCCTCCTCAAAGTTCTGGGACTACAGGTGTGAGCCTTGGCACCCGGCCCCTGCAACCTCTCTGGATTGATCGGGTTTGTGCTCAGATGGAATTCCAACACTCTGGGTGTGAGAATAACTCTTGCCACCGGACCCAGATCAGTGACACCACGACTGGATGTCACCTGAGTGGTGGGGACAAGAGAATTGAGATCTGAGTCAGAAGACCTGTATTAATAACAATTAAAAAACCCTTTAATGTGGTATAATTTACATATAATAACTGCACTCATTTAATTGGATAGTCAATGACGTTTGACAAATCAATATGCCACAATGACCACCCAAATCAAATACGAACATTTTCAATGGAAAAGTTCCCTCATGATCTTTTGTGGTCAACAGCCCCCCACACGCCCCCTGGCCTCCGACATCACTATTCTGCTTTCTGTCACTATGGGCTAGTGCCTTTTCTGGAATTTCATATACATGAAATCATTCAGGAGAGTGATTCCATGTGTCTGGAGAAGACGTGGACTTAAACCCACTCCCACAATTAGGTAACTCTGTGACCCTCGGTGAAACACACTTTCTGTCTTCCTCTTAGTTTCCATATTGGTAGAATGGGGACAATATTAATAATAACTTGCAGCCTTTCTGCCTCCCTCCTTCCTCCCTCCCATCTTTCCATGTGCACCGGTGCAGGAGTGAGCTCCAGAAAGGTGCTGGACCGGGGCTCACTCAGTAAACAGAAGCCTCTGTTCTCTCCAAATCCAACCGTCACAGAAGGCTCTCTGCTGCCCCTCGCTCCACACCTGCCCTAGCCTCCCTGGTGCCATGGTCCGCAGGTCCCCACACCTCCTTCAAGGAGCACTCCTTTTATTTAAGGGAGATGGGACGAACAGCCCAGGAAAGAACAGGCGTCAGTGATGAGGGCTCCCCAGACGGGCAGAGGCTAGAGGTGGCCAGGGCCTGAGCAGCGGGGAGTAGTATATCTGTGACAGGTGCACAGAGGCCTTCTTGCCCCGGGGCTTGGGACATTGGGTTTTTGAGGGAGCGAGTGTTGAGCGGAAGACGAGTGGGGCTGCTGGACGCTCCAGGCGAGTGGTGGCTTCAGGACAGACCTGTGCTTGGACCCTACACCATCAGATGGACACACACCCAGAAGCACTTGCAGGTCAGAGACAACTGCACACACACACAGTATGCGCACCCCAACATTCAAATATGTATCGCGTGTCTTCTGTGTACTAGGCCTGGGAGATGTGGCAGCCAACACAACGAAGTCCTTGCTGCCCGGAGCTCACCTGCTGCAACGTGACGCCACACGCAGGCTGCAGCCCACCCTGACTTAGCTTGTGCCTGGCGGGTTCCATCCCATCAAGTCAATCCGTCCAGAGCGGTGCTGTGCTGCCCTCTGCTGGCCGCGTCGAGGCAGTGACTCCCAGACTGCCAACCCCGCCTGGCAATGAGAGGCTGAGGGGAGGGGAACATGTTTCTGGTCCCTTGCTCTGAGCAACCTGGCGGAGCAGATATGGAGGGGCAGAGGCAGGTGAAGAACGCTTCCCCAGTGCCCTGATCTCCCCGTCATTTCCTGCATGCTCCAACCTCCCTCTCTTCCGCGTAAGTATCTGATTTGGGAAGTGGCAGTTGAGTCAAACCGTGTCGCTTTTTCAGCTGTCTCCTGTGGCACCCCCTTTCCGCGGCACCATCCTCATGGCCCCCAGGTGTTGCATTGGGTTCAGAGAATCCCTTCTTGGCCATCTTTTATCCTGGAGGGTTGGAGGGGCCAAGCCTGAGTTTGGAGGCGGAGCATGGGAGATGCCTTATCCAGGTGACACCTTACCTAGGCCACAAAACCGGAATCAATAGATGGGCTGGTGCCTAGGTGTGCAGCTTCTAGCTGCAGATTCTTTGACACTCCTCCCTTTAAGAGGTGGGGTCTGTGTCCCCTCCTCTTGAATCTAAGCGGGCTGGTGGCTGCTTTGACCAATAGAGTAGTGTGAAGTGTTTGATACTGTGTGACTTCCGAGGCTATACAGCTCCCGCCTGGCTTGCTGGAACACTGAGCTGCCAGCTAAGCAGGCCAGCTGCCTGAGACCAGGATGCTGGAGGGGCCATTCGTAGGTTCTGGTCACAGGTCGCATCCCAGGAGCTGGGATGCTGTCTTGGATCTTACAGTCCAACCCTTTCAGGTTCTGTCGTTTTGAGTCACCCTCCGCTGAGGCCTAGACACCCAGGAGCACTGACGAGCCATCTGTGCTGTGCCCTGTCCAAATTCCGGACACTCTGGGAACATAATAAAGCGGTGGCCATTTTGTGCCACTCAGTTTTGGGGTCCACTGCTAGGCAGCAATAGTCTCGGAGCATTGGGCCAGTGGAGGACGTCAGACCCAGGCAGTAACAGGCTAACCGGCTTCTGGGGTCTGACCTGGGAACAGAACCCGCCCCGAGAATGCTGCTTTCTGGGGGTATGGACCCCTCCTGGCTAGCAGGCCTGGAGCTCCAGGGCCCTCCTTCCCCCGAGATTCCTAGGGAGTTGGTGGCGCTGCGCTGGGCAGCTCCACGTTCCCTCGGTTTCGGTCTCTCTGATCCAGGCCATTTTCAATGTGAAGGCAACGTCGTACGCGACAACCATTACTTCTGCGGAGCCGCACGCTGGGGTTTGGAATTGCGGAAGGTGTCGCGAGCGTGGGGCAGGCGGACCGTGAGGGGGTGGCCTGACCACAGGGAAGGCCGGGCATGGTCGGGGACGAGGGTGCAGGGACACTGCGGGTGGGGGAAGATGAGCGCCCACTCCTTCATCCCCTGCAAGGAGTAACTGAGGCTCAAAAGGCCACAGCCTCGCTCAGGGCGGATGCAGCCCGTGCGGGGTCCGCACCCAGGACCCGCGCGGGGCAAGACCGGAGCCCCCACCCGAGTCTGGCGGGCGCTGCGGTAGCTCGGGTCCTGCGGGTCCCCAGCCCAGGTGGAGACGGCGAGACCTCCGGCCGGTGTTGCTCGCGGCGGCCGGCAGGCGGCGCTGGCGCTCCGCGTGTGCGCGGCCGGGACGCTGCCACACACCCCGCCCCCGCCCGGTGCTGCTCCGGGTCCTGCGGGCCAAGAGGGCCCAGAGCCGAGTCAGACCCGTGTCCCCGTCCGGGGCATGCTCACCACCTGCCCGCCCGGGCAGGCGCCCAGCTGCTCTGACCCCGGCCTGCGCGCCTCGGAGGGAAAGGAGCCCCCACCTCCCGTGCCGGAGTCCTCCTCTCTGTCCGCTTTGCCCAAAGCTGCACTTTATCCACCGGGTCCTTAAATCTTGACCGTCTCCTCGAGGAAGGCATGCATCGCCCACGTTCCAGGTCCAGTTCATGATAGTAATAAGCGACAAGAAAAACCAAGTGACAACACCAGCACACCTCTGTGAAGTTCTAATCGTCAACCTGGCCTGCCGGGGTCCTGCAGAGTGGAGTTGCGGTGGGCGCGGGAGAGGGGTGTAAGGCCAGTTCCCGGGAGGTGACCACCCGCACAGCCCCCTGCTCCACCATCAGGGTCTTTGCAGACCTGAGGACCCGCAAGGAGGAGCAGAGAGGCCTCTGTAAATTCAGGGGTCAGTGGGATGTCCAAGCCACCCAGGCTACCCCATTTCTGCATTTCTGCTCCTTGCTGGCATTTCTCCTGCAGCCTCGAGTGGCCCAAGTGCCTGGGGAGTGGCCCTGGGGAATAGGAGCATTGCCCACGGGCATGGAGTTGGAAGCTACAGCCTGGTCCCAGAGATGTGCCCATCTGTGCCTGGGCCATTAGGCCATGGGCATAACCAAGAGCTCTTGGACCCTGGCCCCATCCCCTCCAGGCTCTGGTCATTGTAGACCAGCCAGTGAACATCGCGGCCCTGGGAGCAGCCCTGGGTGAGGCAGAGTGACATGGAGGTCAAGGGCTTGACCTTTGGAGCCACAGTTCCTGGGTTCAAGTCCTGCCGCCACCACCTAGCACTTGTGTGACCTCAGCTTCCTGCATCACTTTCCTTGTTTACAAGTGCAGATAGTAGCATACACTTCTGTGTTAATCATGTTGTATTTTGTGTTTTACGATGCTTCAACATCTTGGGGCTTGGTGGACCCAGGGAGGGGCTGCCCCTCCCAAGGCTAGCACATTCCTAGAGCTAGTGAATGCTTGCAGGCAAGCACGCCTTTCATATGTAAACCAGCCAATCCACACCCCCACCCCCTAGTACTCCCTTTATAAAACCTTCAAACACCAAGCCAATTTCCCACTGCCCTAAATCACCCCAGGGCCACGTACCAGGCAATTGGGGACAACCACTACAGCCTGGATGTAAACTAAGATTATCAAAACTTGCCAGTCCTAAACTGATCACCTTGTCTCACCCACTCCTTCCCTGTGAACTCCATAGCAGACGCGTCTGTCCAGCTTTTGCTGCGTTCCGCCTGCCTGCTGACCCACCCTGATGCTTCCCCATGTGTCCCTGAGTGGCGTCCCTTCCTCCTGGGAACTGTAAGTAATAGACTCTCCTTTGGAGGCAGTTGCCTCTGTCTCTGCCATCCTACCTACCATGACTGATTACAACAAAATCGTCCTAGGTACGTTTTTAAAACAACCTCCTAAGGTTGTTGCAGGGATCAAATGACGTAACTTTTCTAAAGTGCTTACAACTGTGCCTGAGACCAGGTGCAAGCTGCATGGGGAGTAGCTGTTGTTACATCTCTTCCCCCAGCCTCCTCCCTCTTTGCGCCAGGTGTCTCCCTCTGGGCAGCTCTGAGCACACACACATCATGAGGTGCAGCCCGTGCCAGGTGCCCGGGCAAAGGCCAGCCAGGTGCTCCCGTCCCTTGGCCATGGTGCTGAACACCCCAAGCTGGCAGTGCGTGCCAGGTGAGGGGTCTGCCAGGAGCCAGCAGAGGGATCCTGCCTTTGTGCCATTTGGCTGCAAGGACTAGATCCCTAATCGGGGACAACCTTCTCAAACCCGCCCCTCTGAGACCTCCCAGCTCAACTGGGAAGTCACTCTAACTCTCAAAGGTATTCACTCTGAATAATAGCAATAATTTACTGAATGCTTGCAGTGAGCCAGGCCCCGTGCTAGCATCTTGTACCAGCAGTTCTCAAACTTTCTGGTCTCAGGAACTCTTTATACTCTTAAAAATCATCGAGGCTCTCAAAGAGCTATTGTTAATGTGACTTGTATCTGTCACTATTTATCATTTTAGGAGTCAAAACTGAGAAATTTTAACAACATTTGTTTACATTTTATTTGAAAAAGCAATAATAAACACACTACATGTTAGCATAAATAACACATTTCTATGAAAAATAACATATTTTCCAACACAAAAAAAACATAGGGAGAAAGACGCAAGGCATTGTTTTACATTTTTGGAAATCTCTATAATGTCGGGCTTAATAGAAGACAGCCAGAGTTCATGCCTGCTTCTGCATTCAGATTTTTTTTTTTAAAGACAGGGTCTCACTCTGTCACTCAGGCTGGAGTACAGTGGCATGATCACAGATCATTACAACCTTGAACTCCTGAGCTCAAGGGATGATCCTCCCATCTCAGCCTTCTGAGTAGCTAGGACTACAGGCATGTGCCCCTATGCCTGGTTAATTTTAAAATTTTTTGCAGAGATGGGGTCTCGCTATGTTGCCCAGGCTGGTCTTGAACTCCTATCCTCAAGTGGTCCTCCCACCTTGGCCTCCAAAGTGCTAGGATTACGCAGGTGTGAGCATTCAAGTTTATGAGCCATCACATGTCACGTGACCCCCGGAATATTCCACTGAGAGTTAAAACAAACTTTCGTTGAGAGCAAAAAACAAAAACAAAACAAATAACATCTTAATATTGTTATGAACATAGTTTCACTTTTATGGGCCTTCTGGAAGGGTCTTAGGGACCCCCAGACATACCCAGAACACACAGTGGAAACTCCTGCCTTACGTACTTGATGGGTAGATTCTAATACTGCCCCAGCTATACTTATGAGGAAACTGAGGCACAAGGAGATGAAGGGAGTTGTCCAAGTTCATGCAGCTGGGCTTCAAAGCCAGGCCCCCTGGGGCGGTAGCGGGGTGGGGTAGGGTGGGGGGAGAACTCGATTTTGTTGTCCGTGGCCCCAGCACTCAGCCCTGAGAGAGAGGGCAGGGATTAGGCACAGACAAAGCCAGAAGGGCAGGTCAGGCTAGTGGAGGGGGAGTTGGGAGGGGCTGAGGGATCAGTTAGTCACCAAGTGGTCCTGGTGACAGGGCTGGAGATGGCAGCTGGCGGCAGATGTAGCCTCGGGCTGGAAAATCAATAGGTGATCAGCGGTCCAGGGGCACGCTGTCCATCAGGTGTGGCAGAGAGGCAGGGGCGGGGGCGGGGGGCGGCCGAGAGGAAATATCACTGACCCCCGGCAGGATTGATCAAACAGCCAGACGCCCAAGGCCAAACTCACTAATAAAGTGAGACGTTCAGCTCAGCCCCGCGGCTGCTGCTGAAGGTCTTAAAAAAACCGCTTAGCTGGGGAGTTCTTGCTAAACTGTCTTTGTTTCTTGCGGCAAGTGGGAGGGAGGATGGATGGGGGAGGCCTGGCTTGGCTGCTGTTTGGCCTGGGGCTCACAGTTTGCCACAGGCCTGGACCACGGAACCCTGGAGCTCACATGGCACCTGTGTGTGCTTGTGCTACGGCACACACCGTCTATACGAGGCACATTGTATGTGCACACTGTATCACATATGCATACAAATGCATCTGTTCATGCCTTTGCATGTACATGCACATGCTACAGCATACAGCATTTATACATGGCATGTGCACACACATATACATGTGCTCTAGCACAAATGTGTGCACAAATATGCCTTGTTTGCGTGCATACATGTACCGTAGCGCACAGCATTTACAAATGGTATGTGTGCGCAAATGTGTCTTCCATGTGTGCAGATATGTGCATCTGCCATAGCACACACCATCTGCTTTTGAGGGGTGAGCCTGTGGCTTGTGAGTTCAACAGTTTCTTCTTCGTTTTTCAGCGATATCACCACTTTCTTTGCCTGTAGCCCCAAAGATGCCACATTTATAATGACAGTAGTGACAACTATGGGGTGAGGGGATGGACCGAAAAGCGGGGACTAGAAAATTGTACCTACAAGGCTAAGCTGCACAATAGAGAGAAGCAGACGTGGACAGGGAGGAGGAGGAGGAGGAGGAAGAGGGAAGGGCCGGCATGGCAGGGGTTAAAAAGGTTGGGGCCAGGAGATGAGAAAGAGGAAATTGGAGGGGGTGCCTGGATGGTTTTGGGGGGAGAAAAGTAAAGAATGAAGGATGTGCAAATGGAATTTTAAGAAGTGGTGCGATGGGTAATGAATTTGACATCTTTTGCCGTTCTTTGAGGGATCGAAGCAAAGAGTAGAGTCACTTCCAGTAACTTTCTGATTTTGGCGATGTGTTCTGTTAAATGTGCCACCATAGACTGGGAGACTGGGCTTGCAGGTACACGGAATTTATTTGCATTAAATAATATCACTCATATTGAGAATTAAGTTTTATGGAATGCCTTTGTGGATGAGAGATTGTACTAAGAGATTTCCATGTGTCAGCTACTAACCTTAAGGTAAAGGTATTACTTTTATTTCCATGTTTCGGATGAATTCCCTGAAGCTCAGAGGCTTAATCGCTTCTTCAGTCGTGTGGCTAATAAGGAGTGGAGCTGGATTTGAACCCAGACTTCCAACTCCAGAGCCCAGGCCTGCCTTGGCTGCTATTTCAGAGCACAGTGTGGGTGCTGGGGGACCAGGTAGGTAGACCGAGCTTGCATTTGGGGGAGCGTTTCCCACCACTGTACCTTGCCCCTTGGGGTGAGGGGTGGAGCATTTGGCTTATGTTCCATTCAGACCCTTCACCCACCAGCACTTATAGCTGTCTGGCCCCCAGACCCCTCATCCCAGAGCCCCCGGCTGGGCACCATCTTGCTCTTTATTGCTGAAGCGCTCGTGGAGGTGTAGGAAGGGACTGACGGGATCTGCCATAAAGCCCAAAGCCTCTGGGGTTTTATAAAAGCATAGAACAGATTCACTGAGGATGACTGAGGATCTAAACCATTGGAGAAATATAAAACCTGCATCAGAATTACCGGTGGCACATGAAAATAGATTCCTGGGTCCCTCACAGATTTACTAAACCAGAATATCTGAGGCTGGGGCCAAGGGTTCTGCATTTTAAAAATGTCTTGAGTAATTCTTCTGCACATTCTAATCTGATCCTTTGTGCTTGCTGTTCCCTGCATCTGGCATGCTCTCCCTGCAGATCCTCCTTTGGCTCACACTTTCACTCCTTTAGGCTTCTGTTCAAATGTCCCCTCCTCAGAGAGGTCTTTCCTGCTACTTCACCTAAAATAGCACCCCTTTCATTCTCAATTCCTTTGCTCTGCTTTATTATTACTTTTACTACATGTATACTAACTATACATATTTAAAACCCAGTATTATATACAGTATTATGTATGTAAACCAAATAAAATACAGTGTGCACTATCTATAACAAAGCATGGTACAACCATATGACCCATGTCATGTATCACTGTGCTTACTTGCTCTTTTTGGTGAGCTCCACTGGAGGAGGGGCTCCGGGAGGGCAGGGCTTGCCCGTCCCCCTCACTGCTGCCCCCAGTGGCCAGAACTCAGCCTAGGAGAGGCTCGTGTGGGGGCAGCGATAAGGTCTGCAGAGTCCAGTGCCTCGTGGGTGCTCAGTGATAGGATGGCCTTGCTAATAAACTATCTAACAGAGAAAAATAAACGAACAGAAAGAAAGAGGAATAAACTCACAGCACATAATTGCCCCTTTGAAGGGAAAGATCACAGCACGACTGCCCCTTTGTTTGATCCACCACCTGTAGCTTAACTTGTTTTATTTGAGAGTTTGTTTTAACAGCCTTGAGGAGCCTGAGCAGACAGCAGGGATGCGAGATTTTTGCCTCAGTTCCTGTGAGGCCACATTCCAAGGACTCTGATAAGCCAGCCTCACAGAGAAGAGAAAGAAAAGAAAAGAAAAGAAAAGAAAAACAGATGCAGCTGTTTCATAGTCGTTTTCTGCTACCAGCCAACAGCAATCGCTTGTTTTCCCCATAAAAACTGCCAGCACCTTAGCCTCAGGCCGGCACTTCTCTTTTCTTTCCTTGGTCCGGAGTCCTTCCCGCCTTTGGTAAGTAAATGAACTTCCTCTCTTTAAAACTATTCTAATCTTTGCGTAGGGAATTCTTTCTCATCCCAGGCTATGAGTCCCCACCCTCACACTCAACACGACGTCACCTGAGCATGGTATTCATGTGGAAATGGAACGCCACAGCCCGTGTGCTCTGGTAGTGATTTCCCACCCTCCACCCTGAGGACCAGTGAAACTGTCAGGAGAGGGACTGAGAAGAAATGCTTCTTCTGGTCTTTCCTTTGTTTCAATTTTGCACCCGGCAGACCACCCTGGACTCCCTCTTTTTGCTGCCCTGCCTTCTTCCTTAAGAAGTATCGGCAATGATGATCTCGGTGTCCATAGGCAGTGGCTGATGTGTTAATTTCACGTGCAAGACGATGACTCCTTAACTTTCTGCTGCTCTTCTCCCTCAATTTTGGGAAAATCTGTCTGGGAGGCGGGTGATCAGGTTGGCTGGCCAAGGACCAGTCGAGTTCCCCCTCTGGAGGATTAGTGACACAGACACACAGGTCGCTGTGTTTGCCCTGAAGGTGGACCACAGATGGGTTCCAAAGATGCTGAGATACAGATCTCTTCTTTCCTTGCAGAGGCTGGGGAGGCCTGGCACCGGTGGAGCCCCCAGGCTGGGGCCTTTGGGCCAGGATAGCCCCACTTGTTTACCTAGTGAGCTTGGCAGCTATATCACATTCTGTGTGTGTCTCCAGGTGAAGAAGGTTGGCAGGTGTTGGTGAAGGGACCGAGACAAAGGCAGCTGCCTCGGGCGGTGGGGCCCTCTGTGCTTTGTTTGCTGGTCTTGAACCAGCCTGTTTGTGAGCGTGAACTTGCCCAGGCCTGTTGCCTCAGTCAGCAGCACCCTCACCAGAACATGACAGCAACGGTAGCCCAGGAAGTGGCTGAGGGTTTTGAAAGGGTGGAGGCAACGAGAGGGGGAGGATATGGGAATTCTGTGAACTGGGAAGGATATTGCTGAGAGAATCCGAAGCCAAAGATGGGGGAAGAGGTTCCTAGAGAGCCAGAGCACTACTATACGAGGTGGGGATTATTATCCCCATTTCTCAGACAAGGAAACTGAGGCTTGGCGTGGCTCACAACCTCACTCCAGTCAATGGCAGAGCTAAGTGACTCCACACCGAGCACTTTCTCTTCCCAATGCTGCTCCTTGTAGCTCAAGGAAATTTGATAAAGAGTGTTTTGAAACTGCAATGTCATTTGGCAAGTGTTTGTATGACATCTTGGTGGAAACGATGGAAAAATGTCTACTGGTATTTGGGCCGATTAGGTACACCGCCCCAGTACCAATGGGAATAGAATGGACTGGCCATTTTGCCATCTAAGGAATGGCACAAGGACTGAGGCCACTCTGTTTGCAGCATAAAAAACTTAGAGGGTGTATTGAGGTGAATGACAGTACCCCGAAAGATGTCCACTTAGAACTTGTGAATGTGGCCTTATTTGGAAAAGAGTCTTTTCAGACCTTAATTAGCTCGAGATCCTAATTAGCTAAGGACTTCAGGATGAGATCATTCTGGATTACCTGGGTGAGCCCTAAATCCAATGACGAGTGTCCTATAAGGAGAGGAGAAGATGTGGACGCAGAGGAGGAGAAACTCGGAGAGGAAGCTGATATGAAGACAGAGACAGAGGTTGGAGCGATGCAGCCACAAGCCAAGGAAAGCCACGGGTTGCCCGTGGCAACGGAAGCTCAGAGAGAGGCGGGGAACAAATTCTCCCTGCGACCCTTCGAAAGGAACCAACCCTGCCGACACCTTGATTTTGGACTGGCCTTCAGAACCGCGTGGGAAGAAATTTCTGTTGTTTTAAAACACCGAGTTGGTGGTCACTCGTAGCAGCCCTGGGAAACTAATACAGGGCGTGGACACCACCCTGGAGGAAATGAGGGTCGTCATGTAGAAGGGGGATTCCGCTGACTCCGTGTGTCCCTGGAGGACACCCAGCTTCCGGCTCCTCAGGGAAAGGACTTCCTACACTCAAGGGGTTCAAGGATGGGGTGGCCGTGTTGGGTGTTGGGGAGAGCGAGGACCCCATCACTGCACGGCGGCAGGGGAGTGCAGGGGTCTGAGTTGACTTTCACCACTGTGAGGCCTCCTGCAGCCCTGAGGATCCATGCGTTGGTGCAAAGAGAGAGGTGGAGGGTTGACAGAGGACTTAGGTGCCCTGGGTGGCGGCCAGGGACCTGATGGATGGTGACGGTGGTTGGTAGAGAAATGGTTCTGCGGGAGAGGAAGAGGGTGAGGAGGAGGAGGAGGAGGAGGAGGAGGAGGAGGAGGGTTTGGCTGCCAGGCAGGCAGTGGCATCTCCTGGGCTCTGGGGGCCCCAGCACCGGGGTTCCGTCCTTCGTGAGCCTCACAGACCACCCCACGACATGCCCTGCCTGCTTTCTTCTGATGAAGTCATTTCCATTTGGATGTTGCCTTGGACATGATGCTCACAACCCCCAAAGGAACAACATCCCTCAATAAGCCACAATATTTTCCCAGCCAAGAACTTGCTGTTCCAAATTCATTAAAATTGCTGTGATATTCTCTTCCCATTTCTATGCCAAGAGCTGTTGTGGACAGAATTCATAATACCACGAGCGCTGGCTGTTACCGATTGTTCAGTCAGAAAGAAGCGAACTTAATTTTTTTTTCTTAAAAAAAGCGTACCTTTCAGATTGGCGATGAACATCGGCGTGGGCGTGGGGAGATGGCGCACTTACGAGTGTATTAGGGGAGAACAAACTGGTACAACCTTGGTGGAGAGCAATTTGGAAATGACACGAGATATAAAATGTGCCCGGTGGTTTGGGGTCACTTAGTCCCCAAAATTCAGGCGGGCAAGAAATGTAAGTTGTTGTTATTCTGTGGTTGAATTTGGTTTCTGTCTCAATACCTCTCCTTCCTCCCAATCACACACCCCCTTCCATTAGACGGCAGAAAATTAATTCTACTTGAAGTTGGGTGTGGTGGTTCAAATCTGTAGATCTGGCTACTTGGAAGGCTGAGGCTGTGGGATCCTTTGAGGCCAGGAGTTTGAGTCCAGCCTGGGCAACATAGTGAGACCCCACCTCTAAAAAATTTTCAAAAGAAAAGAAAATGAGTTCTAGTTAATTTAAGATAAATTGGCCACTTGAGTGAGTCCACAGTTGAAATTTCTTCTCTCAATGCCCTTCTTCCTGGGGGGGCACAGTATTCGGATATGGTGGGTGCTTATGCTGTAAGTTCTTGCCAAGCTGTGGCCCCTTAACTTTGGCATCCCTAAAGGTGCCCATGGGCCCACACTGAGCTCAGAGCCATGCAGCACTGTGACCCTACTGGTGTGGTGTCTCAGCTCACTTTTCTGATCTTCTCAGATGCACAGAATCGTTCAGCTCTCCCTCCGAGCTGCTTTGAGGCTGTGAAAATGTCCTGGGGCTGCCTTTGGCTGTGCATCTCCCCTGCCGTCTTTGCTAGCAGGACAGAGGATTGCAGAAGGGAAATGGGGCCCACGTCGCTTCCACTTTCAGGTCGCCAAATGCATCCAAGGCGCGATCTCCCTGATCCTATACTTGGTGCTGACCCTGAGCAGGGTGGTGACACACATGGCCGTCCCCTCGAGACATTCATCAGCTCTTCCTTCCCCCTCCATTCTCCAACCCTTCTCCTCCCTCTGCCTTAGAATGTTTCCCTTGTTTTAATTCCCCCCACGTTGAAGGAAGAAAAAGCTCGCTCAACACCCATCTTCCACGTCTCACCTCTTAACCCTAAAAGCCAGGAATTCCCTGCTTAGCTCCCCTGTTCTGCTCTGGTCCTCCTGCTCCGCCAGGCTGAGGCCTGAATGGGAGACAGTTCTGGGGGAGGAAAAACCCAACAGGGCTCATGCAACACTTGTCCTTTTGTGTTCCCCTTATGGGAAATGTCTGGCCTAGTCGAATCCACGAAGACAGTGAGCAGAATAGAGGTTACCAGGGCTGGGGAAGGGGCAGTGGGGAGCTATTGCTTAACGGGTCCAGAGTTTTGTTTGGGGTGATAAAAAGGTTTTGGAGATGGATAACGGTGACGGTTGCCCAGCACTGAGCATGTACTTAATGTCACTGGAACGAACGGTACGTTAACACATGGCCAACATGGCCAATGCTCTGTTACATATATTTTATCATAATAAAAATTAATAAAAATACATACATACATCGCAAAAGGGAAGAAAAAAATTCCACATTAATTAATCCTTGACAACAGCTTTCTGACCCTGACCGGATGTTGCATTTGGGGGCTGGAGTCTCTGGCAATCCTGGCCGAGGCGTGCCGGGATCGTGAGCGAGGAGGCTTGTCGCAGCCTCGAGTGTCATCGTGAGACGCTGGAGACACCCCGAGTACCCATCCGTGGAGAACCAAGTGCACAAATGATGGCGGAGCCGCACCGTGGGACTCCGGCAGTGGGGTGAAGAATGAGCCCTGCTCCGCGTATGTGCTGACGTGGGAGATGCCCGCGACTTATTGTCCGGGAGCAGAATAACGGGTGCGGCAGCATCCTGTTCGTGTAAAACGCCCCTGTGTATGGAACGGAATTTACCGAGCATTTGAGGTGAAGGAAATGCCACCTGCCTCCCCTCTCCCTGCCTTCCACTTTCTCTCTTTCCCAGACAAAGGTACCGTGTGCCTCCCTCTCCTCTCTTTCCTCTTTGACACCTGTGTTTCTAGTCCACGTGTCTGCCATGCCTAATAAGAATTTTTGTCTTTCTGTTAACATTTTAAAAATTGCGAGAAATAACTAATATCCAGGAAAGTGCATAAAACAGGGATGCCCAGTTAAATGTAAACTTACAAAGCGACCCACATGTCCTCCATGCAGGCCAAGACTTGGAACAGCGATGCACCCCCATGCGCCTCTCCCCAATTAACTCCCTCCAGCGGCAACTATTCTCGTATAGTAATTGTCATTGCTTTTTTTAAAAAAATTATTTTATTTTGAAATAATTTTAGGTTGACAGAAGAGTTGTAAAAATAGCACAAGGAGTTCCCGCATGCAGTTCGTATACCTGTATATCCTTTGTATACTGTGTACCCCTCACTGAGCTTCCCCCGATGGAAACATCTCACATAACCACAGAGTGTTCATCAAAACTGAGAGAGTCACACTGGCCCAGTGCTATTAACTGAACTGCAGACTTTATTCAGATTTCACCGGTTTTTCTGCAAATGTTCCTTTTCTCTTCCAGGACCCAATCTAGGACCCCAGTTGCATTTACTTATCGTATCTCCTTAGTTGTCTCCAGTCTGTGATTGTTTCTCCGTCTTTTTCTTGTTTTTTCATGACCTTGACACTTTTAAAGAGTGCTGGTCAGAAATTTTGTAGAGTCCTTGTGTTTCTGCATAATTTTCTTCTCCTAAGTATGGATTCCTGAACAATA
>CAUYSK010036158.1:0-14765 GCA_963575035.1 Avahi laniger
GTCTTTCAGTTCTGTAAAAAGCACTGTCCTTTCTATGCGATCTACATTCCCGTGAATATTTCACATAATTATTATCACTCCTTTAAAAATGTGACATGAACTTCTTATGGAAATTGAGATAATTATACCTGTTTTGGGTGAAATATTGGATTTCTTTTAATGTCAGCCTAACATAGTGATATCCAAGGCATTCTATTTCTTCGTTGTTCAAAAAAAGTCTAAGCTTTATATGAATAAGTTGTTTAGAATAAACTTTTTTTCATATTTCTTTGTTTTACTTATCAAATGTATGTATGTATTTATTTTTTTTTTTTTTTTGAGACAGAGTCTCACTGTGTTGTCCCTGCTAGAGTTAGTACCGTGGCGTCATCCTAGCTCACAGCAACCTCAGACTCCTGGGCTCAAGCGATCCTCCTGCCTCAGTCTCCCGAGTAGCTGGGACTACAAGCATGTACCACCATGCCCGGCTAATTTTTTCTGTATATTTTTAGTTGTCCGATTAATTTCTTTCCATTTTTAGTAGAGACGGGGTCTCGCTCTTGCTCATGCTGGTTTCAAACTCCTGAGCTCAAACAATCCGCCCACCTCGGCCTCCCAGAGTGCTAGGATTACAGGTGTGAGCCACCCTGCCCAGCCTGTATGTACTTATTTTTAAAAGTCAAGTAAATCATTAAATTAAAAAAAAAAACCACTTCACCGATACCCACTCCTCAATTTTTCCATCCCTAGTGTCAGTTATGTTCTTTTGGCTGACTCTTTTGGTATTTACCTCAGCAGCTCTGATTAACAAGCTTGTATTCTCATTGCTTTATTTTTCAGTTTAAGGTGTTAGTGATTTGCTTTCATTTACGATAGCTGAGGATGTAGCTTTTATTCTCCACACATGTGCACTTCTAGCCTCTTGCCCCCACTCCCGGCTGTATTTTGTACTGATTTGCAGTCTTTATATTGCTGTGACTACCTGCCGTTCAGAGCCAACCTTGTAGTATCGCAACTACTTTTTTCTTTTCTGCTTAGCTATTACTTTTTCCCCAGATTAACAATTGTCGTTATTAAAAGTTTGCTTACTTTCTGTGTGGTTGTGACTGATTCAATTCCCAGCTCTCTGCTCATTTTCCAGATCCATTTCCATCACGCTGCCTCCCAGTTTCATCTTCTCACAGACCCTCAGGCCCAGAGGCCTCCAGGCTGGTCTTACTCTTGCTCAGGCTGGCCTCGAATTCCTGACCTCCAGCAATCTTCCCGCCTCAGCCTCCCAGAGTGCTAGGATTACAGGCCTGAGCCACCGCACCTGATCTGAGAGACATCTTTTTAAAAAATGCAGCACAGGAACAGTGTGATAAGTGGTAGAGAAGTTTTCCTAACTACAAACTACAAAAGAGGGTGGGATTAATTTTGCCTGCAGGCATCAGGGAAGCCTGCAGTTGGAGAGGCTTCCAGGTAGCAGCAGAGCTCTTGCAGAGTGTGGGGCGTGGACGGCTGAAGAGGAGGACTTGTGTTGGAGCAAGGGTCCTTCGAAGGAATTTGAAGATGATGCTTCAGGCAAGCAGTTTTCAAACTCCACTGAGACTTCCTGGGGACCCTGACTCAGCCTTTTCTTGGACCCTCAGAATCTCTATTTTTCAAAAGTTCCCAGGTATGGCAAGGAGGTTTAGAAACCACTGCTTTAGGCAGTACAGTTGATTGAAGGAGTTTATGCAGGGAGAGGATAATCAGATTGGCATTTTAGAAATACCCCTTTGGCTAAAAGGTGGCAATTGGACCGAGAGAAAGATTGGAGGCAGGAAAGCCCCCTTGGAGTCTCACGAGAGAGCACGAGGAGGCAGAAACCAAGGTAGTGGGAGTTGGGATGGAAAGGCCTGGGGAGAGAAGGGAGCACAGTCTTGCGGCTGGTGCCCAGCTTCCTGGCTCGGCCGTGAGCAGGGTCGACAGTGTACCGCTGCATCAAGCTAGGAAATCAGCAGAGGATGAGTTTTGGAGACAGAGTGAGATCCTTGGAGGCATAATGAGTCTGAGCTGTCAGCAGGCAGGCGTGTAGATGTGTGTGAAGATTGGGGTCACCACTTGATAGGGTGGTACTGGACCTCTTAGGAATGAGGGAGCTGCCCAGAGAGCAGGTAAGGAGTCTAGAAGGGACCTTCAAGGCAGGTAGCACAGCCAGTGTGGGGGCCGGGAGGACGCGGTGGGGTCAGAAAACTGGCAAGAAGGGGAGTTAGGAGTAAAAGGAAAAACATAGCGTCCCCCAAACAGAGGGAGGACAGCCATAAAGAAGAAGGGTGTGTTCGACCAGGCCCACTGCCTTCCCTGATGGCCACCTCCCACCCTGCACTGCACGGCCCCAGGAGCTGGCAGCTGCACCCCCGAGGGAGGGGCAGGGAGAGCAAACCTGCGCATCTCCTTCAATTATGTTCAGTCTCCTTGCAGATTGCATCAATGCTCAGCAGCATTTTCTCCCCAGACAAAAGCGGGAGGGTGCTGGGGGCCTGGGCGTGGCTCCAGCCGCCCTAATTGCTGAGCTCAAAGTTTCCATTCCTATCGCCGGTGTCCTGGAGAGGGAGCGGAGGAGCTGGCCACCCCGCCCTTCAGGAAGAGGCCAACTCAGAGCTGTGCACGACTTCGTACGTTTCTTCTGATGTTTTCTTCTGATTTTTGCAGCAGACGCCCATTGCTCCGAGATCATTCTAGATACCGCAAAAAGACAAAGACATTTAAAGAGGAAAAGTGAGTTTTTCTCCATCATTCCATGCTCTCCATTATTTGTATTTTTATTTGCATTTAAAGGAGACATTATACACCCATTAAAACAGGTTCATGGAGGCCCCTAATACCAGGTAAAATATAAGCCTTTTTTTTCTCAGCAAGCAAGATTTAGTGTTTTTCATCTGAAGAGCTCAAGTCTCATTATGTACACAAATGAATTGATCTAACCAGCACTCCTGGGAAGTGAGAAAGAGTAGTTACTCCTGTGTTATAGAGCTATATTTTGTAATTTTTTTTCTTTTTATTACCTCTACTGGAACAGAATGTAGAGCTATTTTTTGGATAGATGGTTTTGGATAGGTGCTATGAGTACATTCATTCATTTAATCATTCAGCAGATATTTTTATTGACTGCCTACTCTGTACAAAATAGTGTGTGTGAAACCATGCCCTGCCCACAGGAACACGTCCGGCTGGGGAGCAAGATGTAACACGCGTGCGAAGGTTGAAAAACACCGCACAGTACAAGGCCGGGTGTCGTTCCTTGCCATGGGAAACGCAGACCGTGAGAGCTCGGGTTCCCCAGGAGCAGTCGCTTAGGTCTGCCGTGATCTGGGAAGGTTCCTTGTGAGCTGTGCGGCCGCAGTGGCGCGTGGACCGTGGGCACTCTCCAGCTCTGTGTCCTGTCTGGAACGCGATGGTCTCCCTAGCTAAAAGAGTTGTTAGGAAGCGCTCAGCAGGTGTAGCTCCTGTGAGTCCTCCCCGCCCACCCCCAGCACGGGTTTACTGTCCCCCAGCTCTGCCACTTCTCATGCCAGGTCACAGCTGTCTGCTGCCCTCACTAGCGGTGTCACCGTGAAGTCTCGCCTCTTGGCACGTAGTGAAGACTTTGTAAGTATTTGTTGAATGACGAAGTGAAGAGCGTCCTAGACAGAGAGTAGAGAGTGTGGGGCCGGCCTCGCTTGGGCTGTTCGGGGGAAGTGAGTCAGCCTGCTGGGTTGGAGTCAAAGTGTGTGCGGGAGAACAAACAGTGGAAAGGTAGCCCAGGACCCAACTGTGGCACGTCCTGTATGTCCACACACCCGGCCACGAATCGGGACTTTGTCCTGTTGGTACCAGAGAGACACAGAGTGGTCTGGAGCAAGGGGCTGACTGGGGATGTAGGAGGTGTAAGGCTGGTGGCGGGCACCCCTCCCCTCCCTAAAGAAAAAAAGAGAAGCCCACAAACAACTGCCAGGCTCAGCTGAGTTAAAGAATAACCACACCCGGACGTTCGCCCGGATAAGAGACGTTTCGGTCCCTGGGGTCCACAAATACCACTGGCCCCTCCTACTTCTCGACACCCACCCTAAAACTACAACAAAGAACTCCCCACTTTTCGCGCCAAAATTCTTCGCCCCAGAAAACCTCCATCCCCCAACTCTAAAACATATATGAGCCCGCTCAAAACCCTCCGGCGTGGCGACTTCTCAGGCCCCCCTCTGGACCCGTGAACCTCGCCCGGGAGCGCTCTTTTTCCCCTTCCCCCAGTAAAGCCTCGGTGCTTGCGCTTTGCTTTTCACTCTGCTCGTCTTTCTTTCTCTGGCGCCGACGATCCGAAAACCTTACAGGGGGATATCAGCCTATGCTGCTTTGCAGGGCGGCCTGCACCAGGCCAGAGGAGAGGCCGGTTGGGGCTGTCCTAACAGCTCAGGAGGACAAAGCTGCCATTCTCAGAGTGGGAATATAAAGGGAAAGATAGAGTTAAGAAAGATATGTGTCTATCTTCCATTAAAGAACGTGTTTGCCACTGATAGGACAATGACACGCATAAGCTAAAAATCCAGACAAGTTTCATTCAGGCCATAGCAGAATGGCCTCAGCTTCTGAGCAAGAATTGATCTGAAACTGACCTTTCACTCCTAGGGCGCCACTCTGGTAAATACGGCCTGTTCTCCCAAGCACGGGTGGCACTCTCCCTGGAGACCAGACAGAGACGACAGTGTAAGAGTGGCAGCTCTTACCTTTTGTGTTAATGGTTTAGTCTACCCTGACTCTCAGGAGAGATCGGCAGCAAGGAGATTCCGCTGGTGGGCGCGTGATGCGCACGTGTTCACATTTGTGCACGTGTGTGCACGTGTGTGTGCATGCACATGCCTGTGACTTCTCCAGGTCTCCCGCTTCTCCAGATCTTATCTTGACCTAAACATTGCCCAGTTGCTGCGGATCCTAATCTCTGTTGAGAGTCTGTTGGTTCGCCACGCCCACTGCTTCACTTGACTAGCCTTAAAAAGAAAAAAAAAGAGGAAATCTCTTGGGGGCTCAGTCAACCTGGGCTTGAAAAGGACCACAGCTTCACACTTCCCAGAGACTGGGGGCAGGACAGGTTGCAGCAACCTCCTGGCCTGCAGGGGAAGAGCTGATGGCAGGAAGGACTATTCAGAGAGAGCTTGGGTGGGCCGGCTTTTCATTCTTTCCAGGATGAGTTAACTTGGCGAGGTGATTGGGCATTTGGCAAACAGGAGAGAATGAAAATGTGCTGGGTAAAGGGAAGAAGAAAGGTGTTAAGCAGGAGGGAGAGGAGGGGAGGACTTGGAACGCAGAGAGAAAGGGCGTGTGTGTCTCTGCTGTAGCAGTAGCAGGAGAAGAAAGGAACAGCTGGGGAAGAGCTGAGAGGAGGAGTGAGAACAGCGTGGAACTGGAAAGAGAAGATTTGACTTAAAGGAAATTTTGAGTTTTTTCATGATTGGACCAGAATGTATTTTCAATGTGTTTTAAAATGTGTACTACCAGGTGCAGTGACCTGCACCTATAAACCCAGCTACTCAGGAGGCAGAGGTGGGAGGATCCCTTGAGGCCAGGAGTTCCAGACCAGCCTGGGCAACATAGCGAGACCCCTGTCTCTAAATATAACAATGTGTATAGAAGACATTCATCATGGGGAAGTACATGCCACCTTCTTCTTGTTTTGAGTATTAGGATATCTTGGAATCAGTATGGATCAAAATTTTGCATTTCTGAAGCATTATTCACAATAGCCAAAAACAACTCAAATGTCCATCAGATGAATGGATAAACAAAATATGGTATACCCACACACACAACAGAGTATTATTCAGCCATGAAAATGAGTAAGTTCTTTTACAACATGCAACAACATGGATGAATCTTGAAAACATTACGCTGAGTCAAAGAAGCCAGCTACAAAAGACCACATGTTGTATGATTCTGTTTTAATGAAACGTCCAGCTGAGTAAATTGTAGATACAGAGAGCAGAGTAGTGGTTGCCAGGGACCAGGGGGTGACTGCTAATGGGTATAGAGTTTCCCTTTGGGGTGATGAAAATGTTCTGGAATTAGATAGTGGTGACTGTTGTACAGCTGTGTGCATACGCTGAAAACCACTGAACTGTATACTTTCAAAGGGTGAATTTCATGATATGTGAATACTATCTCAATTTTTTAAAAAAATTATGTTTCTATCACTATACTTTTCAACTTTGAACCTACTTGTTTTGTTTTGTTTTTATTTACATTTTGTTCTTCCTGGAAATAGTATTACAGTCACATGATTCAAAATTCAAAACATACGAAAGGATATAAAGTGAAAATTTTTTCTTTCCCCCCTTCATTCTCGCACTATTCAAAAAGTAATTATGTGCCAGTTTCTTTTCTTTTCTTTTTTTTTGCAGACAGGGTCTCATTTTGTTGTCTGGGCTAATGTGGTGGGCTAGCTGCAGCTCACTGCAACCTCAAAATCCTGGGCTCAAGCAATCCTACTGCTTCAGCCTCCTGAGTAGCTGGGACTATTGGCATATGCCACCCACAACTGACTAATTTTTTAATTTTTGGTAGAGATGGGATCTTGCTATGTTGCCCAGGCTGGTCTCGAACTCCTGGATTCAAATGATTCTCCTGCCTCAGCCTACCAAAGTGCTGGGATTACAGGTGTGAGCCACTGTGCCTGACTCTAATTTTTTTTCTATAAAGGAGACTATTACCAGTAATTTATTTCAGACTCCCTCCTGATCTTAAGATCAAGCCTCTAAGTATCTCACCGCACTTGGCTCATGTCATAATTCTGCTATGACTAATGGGTAGAGCACCATCTTCACTGACTGGCCTGTTTGCCCTTCCACTCTCAGCACTGTCAGTGTTGGCACCTCCTTTCCTGTCTGCCCTCCCTCTTCTCTCTTAGCACGAGAAAGAAACTGGGCCCTGTGGTATCACCGATTCTTTGATACTCCTCTCTTCAAGAGGCGGAGCTTTAATTCCCCTCCCCTTGTCTTTAGGCTGGACTTAGTGACTCACCTCCAGTGACAAGAGGATGCAGAAGTAAAGATGTGTGGCTTGCCAGGCTAGGTCACAAAAGGCATCCTGGCTTCTTCCTTGCTCTCTCAAAGCCCTTGCTCTGGTAAGTCAAGCAGCTTGCTGTGACGACACCCAAGCAGCCTCATGAGGAGGTAACCTGGTGAGGCACTGAGGCCTCCCGCCCATAGCCATATCATTACGCCATCGTGGAAGTGGGTCCTCCAGCCCCAATCAAGCCTTCGGATGACCACAGCCCCAGCTGACGTCTTACTGCAACCTCACGAGAGCCAGAACTGCCTAGCCAAGCCATTCCCAACTTCCTGACCCCCAGAAACCATGTACGATAATAAATATTCCTTGTTGTTTCAAGCTGTGGAGTTGTGGGGTAATTTGTTATGCAGCAACAGAACAACAGAGTCTCTACTTACAGAAATTACGATGGACATGGATCTCAGTCACTTGTAGCCCTTGTGCCTCTGGCATCACCCATGGTGGGTGCAAATGTGTCAGGAGTACAGTGGTACCTCAAATTTCAAAGCTCCGAAATGTCACCTAATTGAGTGGCAGGGAACGCTGGTATTTTCCTAAACTTTCCCTCTTCCCCAGTTATTCCTCTTAGGAGTCAGTGCATGTCTCAGGAGTTGGTTTTGTTCACCCGTGTAATGGGAGCTGCTGCGTGCAGCTCTGCAGTCTGCCGGGGGTGTTGACTTGTTGCCGCTGCGCTACGCTGACTGCTGCTATCGTCACCGGCATGCTGACTCTCTCACTGGCCTCGGGACCCTCTGCAGTTGCTGTTCAGCCTCTGTCTAGCAAGTGCCTCCTCTGGCCCTTCTACCTCTTTCTCCAGCCACCTTAGAACCAGCATGCCCACAACCAAGTTACTTTCTAGCATAACACCCTGTTTAGAACCTTCAGAGCCTTAGCCTAGGTTGTAATAGTTTCCTTTGTTTACATGCTTACTTATTTATTGTCTGATCCTGAATGTTAAAAGGTAAACTGAGGCACAGTAAAATATTAAAGAATTTATTTGAGCAGTGATTTATGGATTGGGCAGTGCCAGACCACATGTAGTTCAAGGCTGCACCAAAGGGGCAGGGGAAGGCTTTTATAGGGTGAAATTGGAAGCCAGGCAAAGGAATCATTTCAGTGGAAACCCCCTAGTTAGAAGCCAGTCGACAGTTTCTGATTGGCCTAGAATATCACCATTTACACTGAACTGACTTTCAGTTTGCTGTATAGGAACCAAGGGGTCAGAGCCTCCTTAGTCTAGTGACCTTCCAGTTAATTATTTTAGCACCAACCACGCTGTTAGCACCATGAGGGCATGGGTCTTACTTGTCTGCATCCAAGCAGTGCTTGGCACATAGTAGATGGTATTTTAAAAATTGTGAAATGACTATGATTATTTTGTGTGCATGAGGAATGTAGGCACTTCTGGTTATAGTCTAAGTAGTGCTGGGGAGGAGTCTGTGACTCCAAGACGCTGGTCATCTAAGCCTCACTGACCCAGGGAGGAAGCTTAGGAAAGATCACTGGAGCAAGCAGTTGGAAAAAGTCCTGGCAGGTGAACAGAACTCAGATAATCATGACCTGGACAGGGGCGGAGGGTCTAGGTTATGAGACAACGAAGCTCTACACTGGGGCTGAGTTCAGGTACAAGACTCCATTCATTAGAAGAACCAATGAGAGCAGACAGGAACCAGCCCAGAGGAAAAATTGTCTTCCGGGAAACTGAGGCACCGGGGACCACACAGCAGGGTGAGGCGAGCCAGGGAAGGCTTCCTCTGTATTTACAGCCCCTGCCCATTGCTTCATCACCATCTGAATGCTGCCTCCTCCCTCCCACCCCCCACGGTCAGTGGAAACATTGTCCATGAAACCAGTCCGTGGTGCCAAAAAGGTTGGGGACCTGCTGGCAGGGGGTAAACAGGCTTAGCATTGTGACTATGGGGCAACAGGAACCGAAAGCAGACCATGACAGCAAACGTGGTACCTTTAAACAGTGACGTTTTATAGCACATAAAACACGGACCATGAAGCAAACGGTGAAACAAGTGAATGCGTTAAAATTGAAAAAAAATTTTTTTCGTAAAACAATAGCATAAACAATCAGATAATTGTACACCAATGTTCATAGCAACGTTATTCACAGTAGCCAAAAGGTGGAAGCAACTCAAGTGTCTGTGATGGATGAACGGATAAACAAAATATGCCATATACATACAATGAATATAATATCATTCAGCTTAAAAAGAAACGAGCTGGCGGAAGGGAGAATGGGGAGTTATTGTGGAATGGTTGCGGAGTTTCAGTTTTGCGAGAGGAAAGAGTTCTGTGGACGGACGGCGGCGATGGCAGCACAACAACGTGAATGCACTTGACGCCCTTGAACTGTACAAGTAAAAATGGTCAAGACGGTAAGTTTTATGCGATGTGCAGTGCGTCGCAATTTTTTAAAAAGAGAATGGAAATTCTGGCACATGCTACAACATGAATGGGGTCGTGAGGACATTAGGCTAAATGAAATAAGCCAGTCACAAAAGGACGCACCATTCCGCATAGCCTCGGTCCCTGGAGGAGTCAAACTCACGGAGCCAGGAAGTGGAATGGGGGTTGCAGGGCCGAGCAAAGGAGTGACGGGGAGTTGCTGTTTCCCGGGTGCGGAAGATGAAAACGTTCTGGAGATGGATGGTGGTGACGGATGAACGACGCTGTGAATGTGTTTAACGCCATTGCAGTAACTTTCATGTATTGTCTGTATGTTTTGCCATAATTTTAAAAGAGCATAAACAAAGGGAAAAGACAAACTATGGAACAGAAGAAGACATTTGTTAAATTTTTATATCTATATTTGTTTATTTGTCCTGCCTGGTGACGTGAGGTTTCTGGATCGGAGAACAGACCAATTATTTGCTCACCTACAAGTCTGAGCGCCAGTTCCCCATGCCCCAATTCACCAGGCCGGCACAGTGAGACCCCTACAAATGTACAGGCGTTCGTGCCACAGGGAAGACCTCCAACAGGGTGGATCTCAGAGCACAGAGAGAAGCTGCTGGCACATCTGTGCCCCCTCCTGCTCTGGAGGCCAGGGGGAGACCTTTGTTCTCTAATGTAAACACAACTCCACTCCAGGGAAAGAAGAGGACATCTCTGGGTTTTTACAACCCTTTGGAATGTAAGCTAATTGCTTTGGATTTATGACTCTTAGAAAAGGAAGAGAAAGGGCTCTGGGAAAAGGGAAGCAGTTTTTATTTTGTAGCATGTCAGAAAGGTCCGGAAGGTACAGGAACACTGACAACTCCAGGGAAGATGGCCTTCCAACAATAGGTACAACATATATAACCAAAAAAGAATTAATATGTGATTATTTAACTCCTACAAATAAACAAGAAGAATAAGCAATCCTATCAAATATTGGCTAAAAAATATAAGTTGGTAATTTATAGAAGGGGAACTGTAGATGGCCTATTGGCATTTGAAAACATTGCCAGACTTACTGACAATTAGGGAAATTGAAATTAAAATGGGTACCAACCGCATAATGAAATATTTCCCAATATTAAAGAAAAAACATAGATGAAGTTATGGGAATTTGTGAAGAGAATGAAAGTATGATTCTACTTATATGGAAAGTCCAGAAGAGGCAAATCTATATCGACAGAAAGTAGATCAGTGTTGCCTGGGGTGGAGGAGATTGTGGAAGGTTGAGGGAGGAATTCGGGGTGACATCTAAAAGGCGTGGGATTTCTTTCTGGGGTAATGAAAATATTCTACCATCGATTATGCTGATGGATGCACAGCTCTGGGAATATGCTCAAAGCCATTGAATTGCACACTTTAACTGGGTGAATTCTGTGATACATAAATTACATCTTGATGAAGCTATTTTTAAAAAGTAGGGGATGACGATTGTATATACAGCATGGTGACATAATAATACTATATTGTGTATTTGAAATTTGCTAAGAGAGTACATCTTAGTTGTTTTCATCACATGCAAAAAAATTGTAACTATGTGAGGTGATGGATATATTAATTAGCTTGATAGTGGTAATCATTTCACCATGTATATGTATATATCAAAATATTATGTTGTACACCTTAGAGACAAATTTTATTTGTCAGGTATACCTTGACAAAGTATAGAGCTGGAAAAAATTTTAAGATAAAGAAATAAATAAAGGGGGTGGGGAATAGCATTTCCTTCTCACTAGACTACCAGAAAGTAAAAAGTCTGACTATTCTGTGTGTTGGTGAAGATGTGGAGATATAGGAACTCTCCCCCTCCTGGCAGAAGTGTAAGTTGGTACACACTGGAAGAGCAAATAATTGGCAGCATCTTGCAGAGTTAAAGATACGTCTACTCTATGTCCTAAAAATTCCACTCCTAGGTAAAGAAACTTGGGGACATGGGCACAAGGAGACATTTACAAGTATGTTCATGAACACCTTATTTGCAATAGTGAAAATTGTAAGGGACTTAAATGCCACGAACAGGAGAATGGATAAGTAAGTTGATTTTCTTCATACAATGGAATACTATTCAGCAAAGAAAAATGAAGAAACTAGAGTTACGTGTATCAACATAGATACATCTCACAAACATAACGTTGAGTGAAAAAAATCAAGTTTGCAAGCAGACGTGTACGGTATGATACTGTTTACATAAAGACATGCAAAACGATAACATATTCTTATTACCATCTATGAAGCAATAGTGTAAAATATGCATGGGAGTGGCAAATAGCAAAGTCAAGATGGTAGTTAGCTATGGGAAGGGGAAGAGAAGGATTGGGAGGGGTACCCAGAGAATATCAACTATACCTGTACAGGTTTGTTTCTTTTAAACAAAATTAATGTTGATGTTTGATAAAGCCAATATAGGTATATTTGCAGTATTAGCTGCACTTTTCAAGATAGTTGAAATATTTCCCAATACTAAACAAAAAAACCAAGTAAAGTTTATGACATCAGGCTGTAGGAATTTGTGCAGAGAATGGAAATCCGCTGCAGGGTGGAAGCCAGGGCCAGGAGGAGCTGCCTGCTCACCCCCAGCCTCCTGCACCCGCCCTGGGGTGGAACATGGTGGGTGGCCTGGCAGCGATTAACAGTGTTGTCTTCACAGTCCTTACCTCACAAAGGCAGCGTGGAGGTGCTGGTGGGCAGTAAGATGCTACCAGGTGCAAGGTGCAAACATCATCCCTACCCTTCGGGCTGCACAGTTGGCATCCAGGCCAGAAAGACACACACAAGGATCCCCCTGTGGTTATGGCCTCCTGCCTTATGATTCAGAAATTGAGCCCCAGAGCCTCAGCTTCTTCTTAGTTTATAGGGTGACAGCTTACAAAACTTGAAAAATGAGACTGCTTTGATGACTCCGGCATTCCCTGGGCATTGAGAAGCTGTTTATCAGTGTTGCCATGACAACTGCAGGGCACATAAACAACATGGTGGAGGTGAAAGGTCATGCCAGACACTGATAACCGAGTATTGTAAAACCTCTTAGGGGCCTGGACTATGTACCTGAGACACATTGGATAGTTGGTTTGAAAGACAATTTTTCTTTTCATTCCCAAGTGATCAATGAATTTTATTCTTTTTTCAGTCCATTGCATTGGAATGTTGCTTAGCAAACTTATACCTGGCACTATGCTTAAAAGAAGCATGTCTATTAACTATGTTAAGTGCAGAGATAGTATCATCTCCCTAGTTTGTATAAGCTCTTAAATGAGCACGACTTTCTTACCTCCATACAGTGCTGTGATGTGCTAACATTAGTGTGATGTGCTAACATTAGCGTGGTTTGCTAATTAGACTCTAAAGAGTCAGAACAATTAAACTCAGAACGATTAAAAGCTCAGAATGATTAAACTCCCAGAAAGCTGGAAGTGAGGGAGGGATGGGCTCTAGATGTCACTGTCAACAGGGATATTGTCTATAGTTGGCTTCCTAGGTCTGGCTTCTTGCTACCCAAGGACCAGCGGCAGTCCCTGAGAGTTTATTAGAAATCCAAAACCTCAGGCCCCACTGCAGCCTAACAAGATCCCCACGGAATTTTTATGCACATTTAAGTTTGAGAAACACCAACTCTTACAACCTGAGGCAAAGGCTTTCCAAAAAGTTGCTGGCATTGTGAGAAACGAAGCTTAAAGAAAGATCAGGCACTCCTGGGGAGTTAAGCAAGAAAAGCCTTGCTAAGAGTTGCTGCAATGTAGATTCTCTAGGCTGCCCGGAAGTACTGGGTTGCTATTTCCGGATTACATTTTGCACAAAATTGTTATTCTGTTTCCTCCACCCATTGAAAATGAACTGGAACCCATGAACTGGATTCTGGAAAATAGCAGGAAGGATGGGGATGGAAGGGTTAAAATAACAGGGAAGTCCTAAGTTCTTGTTCGATCATCCCCTTGTATGATACTCACCATGACGGTGGCCCCCACTGTGCCTCAGTTTCCTCGACTTTGGAACAGCCGGCCTCATTTCCTAGGACCTGCGCGAGGATTCCTGAGTCAACACTTGCAAATGGCTTTGAGGGCCCGTTGCTGCGTGACTAGGGCCGCTCAGCGAGCACCAGGCAGGCTGCCCATTGAGCAGCCTCCTTGCACTTGGGGCACAGTGTGCTGACTTTTAGCTCAACTCCTCGCCTCTATGAAGGAAAGGATGGGGAGGGACTGAGAGAGGGGAGAAGGAGATACAGCAGCTTCTTGCACAGACGAGTCAGAGGAAGCCTCTGGTGTGACTGGCAGGTCCAAGGCTCAGGAGAGCCCGGGTATTCCCACCGGTGGCTGAAAAGAGCTGGAGGTTCTCACATCGCCGTTGCGAGGTGAGCGGGACCGTGAGTCCGTGTCCCCCAGCCTCCCAGTGGGAGGGTAATTACAGGGTGACATCATTAAGCAGAGGGCTGGCTGTCACCCATGTGTCAGCACATCTCCATGGGGGTGAGTGAATGGTTTTGACTCTCAAAGTGATTTTTAGCGATAAGCACCAAATAAAATGTGAATGAGTGACTCTTACAGAGTCTCATTGAGGAATGGTTGTAAATGGGCAACTCCCAGAGCCAAACGTATCATAGGTGTGCCTGGCATAAGGACCTGCAGTGTATACAAACCTAGCTAACTTCCACAACAGATGAGGGGGACGGGGTGTGAGTCTGCACATTGTATTAATACAAGAGACTGCTTTACAAAGGGAAACATCTCTGGGTTTTTTTTTTTTTTTTGGTGGACTATATAGATAACATAAGATTTACCATCGTAACCATTTTAAGTGTACAGTTCAGTTACGTTAAATACACTCACATTGTTGTGCAACTATCTCCACCATCCGCCTCCAGAACTTTTTCATCTTCCCAGACTGGGACTCTGTCCCCATTAAACACCTCCCCATTTCCCCTGTCTGCAGCCCCGGGCCGCCATCTTTCTACTTTCCGTCTCTATGAATTGGACTACTCTATGTACCTCATATAAAATGGAACCATATAGCATTCGTCCTTTTGCAGCTAGCTGACTTCACTAAGCATAATGCCCTCAAGGTGCATCCACGTTGTGAGATGTCAGAATTTCCTTTGTCCATTAGGCCAAATGACATTGTATTCCATTGTACATACATACCTCATGTTGTTTATTCATTCTCTTGTCAGTGGATGCTTGTGTTGCTTCCAACTTTTGGCTATGAACAAGGTGTACAAGTATCTCTTTGAGTCCCTGCTTTCAATTCTTTGGATATATATATACCCAGAAGTGGGATTGCTGGATCCTATGGTAATTCTATATTTA
>CAUYSK010036159.1:0-30362 GCA_963575035.1 Avahi laniger
GAAAGAAATTAATTGGACAACTAAAAATATATAGAAAAGATTAGCCGGGCATGGTGGCACATGCCTGTAGTCCCAGCTACTCGGGAGGCTGAGGCAGAAGGATCGCTTGAGCCCAGGAGTGTGAGGTTGCTGTGAGCTAGGTTGACGCCACGGCACTGCACTCTAGCCCAGGCAAAAGAGTGAGACTCTGTCTCAAAAAAAAAAAAAAACTAAATGTAGTCATGTCTGAGTGGTGGGATTATGTTCATTTAAATTTTCTTCTTTATACTTGTCTGTATTTTCCAAATTTTCTATAAGCACGAATGTCTTTTATCATCAGAGAAAAGGCTGTTTGCAGTGTCCCAGGGGCCAACCTCCCTGACACTGGGCCTCTGGGCAGTACAGCCCTCGGTCCTCCCAGCAGAGGCTGCTGCTGGCCAGGAGAAGTTGTAACCCCGGGACCTGCCCACCTCCCAGGGCTCACTTGGTTGTCCCTTCCCACCCAGCTCAGTCCCTGAGTAGCCAGGGCCTGCCCCTGGCAAGTGACAGGGCTGGCATGTTGCAATGCTGGTTTCTGACCCAGATTAACCTAGAAACCTGGCCCCTCAGCCTGGCCTTATGGAAACAGCTTTGCCAGGGTCATCCAGGTACCGGGCCCAGGAGAGAACATTGAGGTCACTCAGGACTGGACCATTTCCAGGCACCCCCTGGTGATGCCATTAGCCTGCATCGCAGCCTGGTGGAGAGCCCCAGGAAGGCCAGTCTGGGAGGTCACCGGCAAGAGGAGGCTGGCCCCAGGTTCTGAAGAGGGCTCCCATCCCTATATCCCACCCTTCCTGCCCAAGGCCCAAAGGTGCTGGTAAGGGCAGAGCGGGCCACCAAGGCAGCGGCCAGGGATGTTCGGGATATTGGGAAAAGTCCAAGAGGGCAAGGTCTGCCCAGAATGCCTGCTCCCTTCCTGCCTGTACAACGTCTCCTCTTTTAAGAGCTTAGGTTTGGGAGCCAGACTGGGTTCAGGTTCCAGCATGTGGCCTTGGGTTGGCCGTCTGTATCTCTGTCTGGGAGGAGCTTTGGAAAAATCACCAGCTCCCTGGACTGAACGCCAGCAGCCATCACCAGGTGAGCGCTTGGGAGGGCTATGGGCCACCTGCCTGTTACCAAAGGCAAGTCTCCACCAGGGCAGAAGAGTGCGTGTCCACGTCCCCGACCAAGGGCTGCCGCAGCTCTCCCCACTCTCCTCGTGCAATCCCAAGAAGGCAGCTCAGAGCTCTGCGGCCAGACCACCTCCCACTGGTGCAGGGCCTTCCGCAGGGAGCCCAGGCCATAGGTATAGGGCCCTGAGAGGGAAACACCTTTGGCCACCCCAAAGCAGGGGCTGATCCCAAATGTGGCCTTGCCAGGAAGCCAGAGCTGTCAGGGACGTTGGGATTATCCAGTCCCATGTTATTATTTTACTTGGGTGTTAAGGTATTACATTTCTCAGTTTGTCCTAAATCAACATAAACCTGTCTCACAGCCCCCATTCAACAGGGTAGTTAAGCAACCTAACACCTTCAGGTTGGGTGGCCCCTTCAGCATCAAATGAGAGCTCCAGGAAATTCAGGAAGGGGGTCTTGGGTTTTCAGGCCCCAGCGGTCCTACCTAAGGGCTCTAATCCAACCCGTGTGGTCCCCTGAGGGTGGGTGACTCTGCTGTCTGTGCCAAGCTTGGGAAGGAGACCCCAGTGAGCCAGGAGCCTGGGCATCTGCAGCCCATCCCTCCGGATACCCCGATAGCCATGCCCTCGCAGACCTTCCCTCACCCCTCTGCCCGGGAGACGCGTGGGTCCTGCTGCATGTAGACCCCACAAAACTCCCGACCCTGCCGGCCTAGCCCACGCCTCTTCTTCACGTTGGTCCACGTCCACCCTTAGAGGTCTGCCACCATGGGACAGCCGGGCCACAACTCCTGGCTTTTGAAAGAAATGCCTGGGTGGGGGCCTGTATTCTCTGTGCCCCACATCTTCTACTCTGGGCCCTGAACCCCAAGAGCTGCTAGCAAACCCCTGCTGGAATCACAAAGCCTTGGCTACCTTGTGGGTCTGGATGAAGGAAAATAGGAAATGTAAAGAAAGTGCCACCTTGGTAATTGTCCTGGCAGCTAAGTGCATGGAGAATGATCTGGAAGGGTGTACACCAGACGGGGTGGGACCAAGGAGGGCTGCGAGGGAACAAAGGACACTTTCTTTACTATCACTTTGAAAGTACTTCTGTGTAGTGCAAACATTTTATCACTCATCACGTATTATTCTCTCTCTCTCTTTTTTTTTTTTTATGCTGACACTGGGTGAATAAAAGAAAATGCAGTGATTTGTTCTCTGTTGGGCATCAGGTACATGCCAGGTAAACAAAGCAAATGCGGTTTGTCGTAAGGGTTATGCTGCGGCGTGAATGACGAGCAGGCGCTAGCCGGGCACAGACGGTGGAAGTGGGCAGTGTCCCCGGCGCACCGAGGAGTAGCTGTTGGTGCTGCATGGGAAGGAGCTCAGCAGACGGAGGAGCAAAAATAGGCCAGCGTGGCGGGAGCACAGCGATTCCGGGAGCAGAGACGAGACGAGGCTGGGCAGCCTCGCGGCGGATCACGGGGATTATGTCAGGTTGCATTCAGGGAGTTGGGTCCCACTTTAAGTGTGTTGGGAACCATTAGAGGCTTTTAAGCAAAAAGTAACATGATCAGATTTACATTTTTAGCTTCTTGCTGTGTGGAGAATGTGGGAGGGCAAGAGAGGAAGTAGGAGAAGGATCTCATGATCCAGTTTTTTAAAATAAAAATAAATAAAATGAAAGGACTTATTTCTTACCAGGAGGAGCCTGAGGTCCGAGGAGACAGAGGTAGAAGAATTAGGTGTGTTACCCCCAGCAGGCAGGAGAGCAGAGGAGTTGGTGACTGCTGTCTGTGGGTCCAGGTGACTGGCTGTGCTGCCTGCCAGTCGAGTGATGCAGGCAGGTGCCTCAACCTTTCAAAGCACTGGTCTCTTCTTCTGAAAAGTGGAAGGTAATTAATTATACCTGCCTCCCAGGATTGCCGTGAAGATGAATGAGCCACTGCATGGGTCATACATCCTGCTTAGCTCAGTAGTGTTAGTCTATCACCATCACATCATCATCGTCACCATCCTCATCATCACCACCAACACCATCATCATCATCACCATCACCATCACCATCATCATCACCACCACCCTCATCATCACCATCACCACCATCATCATCATCACCATCACCATCACCATCATCATCACCATCACCCTCATCATCACCATCACCACCATCATCATCACCACCATCACCATCACCATCATCATCACCATCACCATGATCACCATCATCGCCATCACCATCATCATCACCATCACCATGATCATCATCATCACCATCACCATGATCATCACCGTCACCATCATCACCATCATCACCACCATCATCATCACCACCATCACCATCACCATCGTCATCACCATCACCATCATCACCATCATCACCATCATCATCATCATCAACCTTCCTTCCAGGTATCACCAGAGTCCTGCATTCTGCCCTGGCTCCCCTCTGAATAGCCCTGGGACCTGGCTGGGCGCCCCCTCCTCCCAGCGTCCATTCCCTCTGCCAGGCTGTCTTCATAACTGTGGGGCTCCTTGTTTAAAAAGCAGGAAAAAGTACCACTGAAGTTACTAAAATACAAATCTTTCTTCTTTCTTCCACAGTCTCTCTCTTTCATCTTGCCATGGTATTTTTTATTTGCTGTTTGATGTCATTCTAAGTAAATTAATTACCAGGATAAATTTTATCATTCATCATTATATTGTGCAATGTAAGTTTTATATACAAACATAGGAACATTTAACTCATACGTGGAATCATCAAAATTACACAATTTGTATTTTATAGTTTGTACACACAAGTATATTTTTGTCCTTGCCAGAACAGTGGAAATGCTACACAAAAACGACTCAGCTGTTTTCTATTCTTATTCCACTCCTTGACGCAGTCGCATTCTACCGACGCCCTCTGCCTTGGCCTTACTGACGAAGGAAGAGCTAAAAGGAAAAGAAACTAGGGTTGTCCTGTCCTTCCCTTCCCTCCGGGTCACCCTCGCCAGGGTAGGCGGTTGGCTAACACAGGGAAACGACACTGGTAAGAAGAGACAGGATAGGGCTCCTTGGCCATTCGCTTCTTTGAGGGCACCACCTTCTTTCTGCATTCGAAGCAAGTTCTGGTTTGAACGGAAAGCGTGGCATCTCTGGGCTGCCTGTGCGCTCGCTCGCTCAGCCCTGCTTGTAACTCTTGTCCCTGCACTCCCCTGAAGTCCCACTGAACTCCCTGCGTCATGAATCCACCAGAATTCTGTGCTCACGAGGCATCCACAAGACTGTGTGCCAACAAGGCGGCAAGAAACAACAGACATGTCTATCACATGCGTCTCCACGGTCCCATCACACTTCACCTACGCGGCACCAGTTCAGAGATGAAATTATTGAAATTCCAAGATGGTGGCTGAAGGGTATCAAACCATCAAACCACAGGGGTCCTTCTGATCACAGGGCCCTTCGTGGCTGCACAGGTCGCAGACCCACGAAGCTGCCCTGCCTCTCCTGGAATATGGGGCTTGTCTACTTTACAGGGCTGTGGGAGGGCCATACAGGCAGTGGAAACACTTTGCAAACCGTAACCATAAGTAGACCCACATGAGGCCATCACAGCCCCACCTCCACCCCGAGCCTGCAGCGTGAGCAGGATCCCAGCCAGCTCGGGAGCAGCCTGCACCAGCAGGGCGTTGGGCCATGGTGAGCTGATTTTGATTCCAGATGAACTTGAATAACACAAAATCCATTTTACTTGCAAATTCTAAACTGTGTTAAGTAACCCAGCAAGCTCAGCATCACAACATGTTTCCCAAGCAGCCATTGGGCTGTAGCATGGACGATCGCAGTTTGCAGGCAAACCCCATCGCACTGGGCAGGTCAAAGCCAAGCACCCTGCTCAGAGCTTCTGCCAACAGAAGGTGGGTTTTGCCACGTGCACTGGGACCACCAGCTGTCCCTTCCTGCAGAACCTGAACTAGCAGTTGAAGACTGGTATCTCTGATACCTCTTCTCTGCCCAGCCGCTCTTTCCTTGGTCCTGTGTTTCCTCTGAAGCAGGCCCGTCTGCTCCCAGAGAAGGTGCGAGATGCCCTCGTAGAGCCTGTGCTGTCTGGTGAAGGTGTTGGGAATGGCCACGTGTTCCTATTTTGGAAAGTGATTTCACAACACAGGGAGTCAGGGCTGTTCCAAGGCTCTGCCCGGCTCCACAGCAACACAGAAGGAGGACCCTCCCCTGAGATCCAGAGACCCAGCCCTGCACCTGCAGCCGTGGCACCTGGCCCATCGGTGACACCGAGAAAGCCACAAAACCTTGGCTGGGTTTCTTCAGCTATAAAGTAGAGGCAACAACAACCACAAGGGCCCTGCACGAAACTCCGCTTTTAGCCCTCACATCCCCCACAAATGACATATGGGTACCATAATCCCAAATAACATCGCTGCACCTGAGACTTAGAAAAGTTAAGCGACAAAAACTGTTATTGTCCCAGCTGGCTGCACACATGACGAAATGGAGGCTTCAGGAGGTTAAGCAACTTGCTTGAGGTCACCCAGCAGAGCCAAAGGTCACACCCAAGTGCGGGTAATGCCTGAGTCCACCCTCCGACTCAGGACACAAGAGCCAGGAACAAATGAGCTCACACGTGTGACAGGGCGTCGTGACCTTTACTGCAGGATAACAGTGTGGGCGGCAGCCACTCGCTTTAAACACAGAAGGCATCTCATGGGCCACTGTTAGGGGTCAGGGGAGACAGTGGGCAGTGTTGAGTGAGGGATTCCAGCCTGTCCACCTCCAGGGTCCCTCGGAGCCCAGACCAGGGTCGGACATCACTCAGTGTGATGGATGACAATGAAAGAATGAATGATGTGACACCACACCCTGGGCTCTCCTGTCTCCTCCCCCAGCCCCAGGCGGGCAGGGCTCAGACTCTGCTGGAGGTTGGCTGTCCCCACTGTGTCCCCAGCCTCCCAGGCTGTGGCACTGGTACCCAGGCCGGCATTTTTGCCCTCCAGCCAGAAAGACCCCTCCAGCCATGCCTTGCCTCAGCCTCCACACGTCTCCCCAGCACATGCACCCGCACGCGCACACACACACATATACACACATATACACACATACACGTACACACGCAGACCATGCAGTGCCCTCCAGCGCCCTCCCTGTGCCCGGCCTGCAACCGGTGCTGCCTCAGGGTTGATGTCCTGATGAAACATGAGGTCGGGGCAACTGCGTCTGGGGGCCCCATTTCCAGTTAATCTTGGTTAACATCACTCCTGGGCGTCCACTAGGTATGTGCAGAGCTGTCAACTCGTGCCTCAGAATTAGAGAAATACCGTTTTCCTTACCCACAATTGCTTGTGAACTGACCAGGCTTTGGGGACTTTTTAATGAAATATAATTTTTTAAATCAGGCAGTGTCTAATCCTTATACTTTACTCAAGCACCTGGGAGAAGGAAAAACAGAAAAGATTCCCTCCGAGCAAACCACCTCTGCACATTTTAGAGGTCCTTTTAAGAGAAAGGGAAACTTTTGAAAAACTAGTGCATGACCTGATACCCACCCAGTCTACAGGGCCGCAGCCCCCGAAGCCGTCTTGAGCAGGAGCTGGGGAATGGTGCTGTCTGGGGGAGGGAAATTATGGCTGAATTTGTTGAACTACATTTTCCAATGCATATCTTACAAACATGTATTCTTAATAAGTTACAGTTTATTTTTTCAAAGAGGAAAGAAATAATTTCCATTAATACAATGAATATAAAGAATTTGGTCCAGTGCCTGGCAAAGAAGAAAGGGCTCGATGTTATATCTTGGCTGTTTTATTTGTGAGGAACCCACAGGGCGGGTGCCCGCTAAGAAGTTGGCATCCATGATCATTCGGTGCCTCTTCCTGAGCCCCCCAGAGTCCTGCTGCCGAGACCAGCTTTGGAGATGGAAGGCTCGAGCTCTGAGGCAGCTGCCTGAGCCCCACCAAAGAGGGAGGCTTTACGCAGTGCTCCCTTCTTAACCGCAGACTTGGACACAGAAACCCCAGTGAAAATGCGACATCGGAAACACACGCACCATCATGACCTTAATATCCGCCTCCGAGCAATTCCCTGGTGTATTTTCTTTTATGACAGGGTCACACCAAGCATGCTATTTCCTATTAGAGTGTTATTCTTTATTTGATTTTAGAATTATTCTTCATGTGTCACCTTTTTCCTTTAGCCATTTTCTCCCTCCAAGGAAATCCTGGCACCGAGAGCAGCTCTCAGAACTAAATTAATTATAAAAGCATATTAATGTCATCTGTATAGCAATGAAATTAATTTGTTCAATATAACCAAGAGGAAGTCATCAATTAGGGTCAGGGATGGTAGCATTTTTTGTTACGGCATTTACAATTTTTACAAATTTTAACATCTCCCCCAGCAAGAGCTGCCATAAATACCATCTGCTGTGCAGTCTTGATTTACGAATTAAGTGTACCTTTTAGATGCCACTTGTGTTCAAATACTAAGCATTTCATTCTTATCAAGTATGCACTCCAGAGTGTTTATACCTGTATGGAAAATTAGGATCTCCATTCCCCTCGGGATGGCCTCTGCCCTTAGGGTATGGAAATACACCATAGAGTCTGTGCTGGGACACATAGAAATTTTTTGGATGTGCTTCCCAGCTGAAATATCCTAAGACAAATTGTAAGCTCAATATAAGGGAAATCTATCCACGCTTCATGCATGTCAAGATCTGAATACATCTCAGGCCCTCATGTGGTCCATTCTCAGAATGAATAAGGCATCCAAAGAAAACACAGTCTGGTCTTCACTTGTGCCTCTCAAAGGCCAGTGGAGGACATCCGATTCATTATCCACAGCAATTGTCATTAAACTCCTCTGCCCCTAATTCCTCCTCTAAGTTACCTGCAGGACCCACAATCAGCCGAAAGTCCCCTCTCAGTGGTTTTCCAAAACACTCCCCAAGAGAATATATTTGAAGTTATATCTGACAAATAACTTGTATCCAGACCATATAAGAAATGTCCACAAAGCAATTTCTTAAGAGGCAGGCATCTCAATAAACACTCGGCAACATGCTAGAACATGCACCTTACGAACGAGGAGGCTGAAAGGGCCACTAAGCGTGTGGCCAGGTGCTCAGCTTCGTGATCAGCGATATGCAAATTAAGACCACAATGAAGTGAAAGCAGAGCCGCCCACTATAATGGCTACAATAAAAAGGACAGAAAACGCCTAGGTTGGTGAGGACACAGAGCAACTGGAACCTTCACACACTGCTGGCTGGCGTGCGCATTGGAACCGTTTGGAACGCTGCTTGGCAGTATATGTTGAACTGAACATATGCATCTGATGACCCAGAAACTCCACTCCTAGGTAAGTACCCAAAAGCAACGAGTCCATATGTTCACCAAGAGACGCGTGCTGGAGTAGTCATAGCAGCTTTATTCAAAATAGCCCAAACTGAAAATTGCAAAATGTCCATCAACGGGAGAATGGAATAGCGTTGCCAGATAAAATACATTTGAATTTCAGAAAAATAATTTTTTTAGTATAAGTATGTTCCATACAGAAATACTCCCCAAAATGAACGACTGCTCTACACGACAACATGAGAGGAAGCTCGCAGACATAATGATGAGCAAAGGAGGCCAGACACAAAATTATACAAACTGGGCGATTCCATTTATATGATATTCAAAAAAAAACAGGCAAAACTTGCCCCTGCTGTTAGAGCCAGGCTAGTGGGGGGGTGGACAGTCACTGGAAAGAGACACATGGGAACTTTGGGGAGCCTGGATCGTTCTGTTTCTTGATCTGGGCGCTCACCTGTGAAAATTCACAGAGCTGCGCACTTAGGATGTGGGCCCTTTTACAACTGTGGGGCCACCTACACTGGAAAGTATCCGTTGTGTACCCGAAGTGCAAATTTGGTCTTTCTCCACTCATGGAAACCGACCCGTTCCTCTCAGGAACATTAAAAAAAAAAAAACAAAATACAATAATGAAGTGCAGATTTAACGGGGCATCCTGTACTTTGTCGAACAACCGTATTCCGTTCTCCTGTTCATGGGCATTTTGTCCATCAACACAGATCGCAAGTGTATGTTACATGTCAATGAAAAATTATAAAAACTCCTCACAGAGCACTGCTACCAGCACGAATCCTCCTGGTTTTGCCTAAGAAAGGAGGGGAAACGTCAGGGAGCACGGTTAGAACTTTGAGTGGGCTGGGAGGAGGGTCAGGGAAGGAAACGGCTGCACTCATGCAGTGATGTTAATACTTTGTGTAACACAGAAAATAAATTTCTTCCAAAGTTCAGAGATATAACCCATGTTTCCATCCTCTTAGGATTTAAATTCAAGTTGTCTACTAGATAGCTTCTAACTTAATCTGTTTTTGTAGAGGAGGGAGGGTGGTGATCAGTACAGCATGTCGTCTGTTTGAGTCCCTTTTCCTCCCTCGGTGTCCCCCTCCCCCCTCCCGCCTCCGGGATCAGGGCACATCCTAACCCCGATTTTAGCACAGAGACCGGCATGGCCTTGGAGCACCAGGACCCTGTGCTGAGCCGTCGCGTCCACCTCTCCCGTGGCCTCTAACCCCATCTCTGCGCGCACAGCCCAGGCCCTGCACCCGCCGTCCCCTGGCCGTGCTTGCATGGGAGCCTTCGCAGGGCGGGAGGCCGCAAGGGTGGAGCCACAGTGTCGGCCCATTGCCAGAAATGACAGGGACCCCCGACAGAGCCAGGAGAGACACTGAGACGCAGCTGCTTCTTGGAAGGTGCCATGTTAAAGTGGAGACAAAACATAAAGCCGAAGGGAGTAGTTAAAAGTCAACCGGGCCACTAAACCCGAGTACAGAAAGGCCCTCTATGAAAGGCAGTGAGGGGCATGTCGAGGGCACGGGCTTTGGAGCCAGACTCAGCTCCCACACTCGTGACCAACTATGCTACCTTGAGCCCATTACCAGCCATCTGAGCCTCAGTTTTCTCATCTGCGAAGTGGGAGTAATAATAGTATCTACTCACTATGTTATTGCAGGGATTGGTGAGATGATGGGTGGCAAATTGTATTTTCCAAGGGTGGCCACAATGCGTTCCAGCCCCACGTGCTCTGCAACCTCGCCGCTCTAACATCAGGTGGCGTTTAATTAATTCCCTTCCCTTGAATCTGGGGGAAGCAGAGGGTTTGTCATTGCCCTGTGGTGAATAGAATGCAGCAGAGTGACACAGTGTGACTTCCGGGGCCAGGTCATAAAAGGCAATTGCCCTCCACCTTGTGAGCTGGTACACTCACCCTCAAAGCCTCCGGCCTCCATTAAAGTCCACAGACCGGGAAGCCACCGTGCTGTGAGGAAGCTCAGGCCACAGGGAGAGCCACGTGCAGGGCTCCCACCGACGGCCCCAGCTGAGATGCCAGCTGCCCAGACGTGAGTGAAGACGCTGCCACGTGATCCCAGTCCCCCGCTGCCATTCCCCAAGTCATCAGCCCTCGGGTCTTCCTGGCAATGCTCTAGACGTCGTGGAACAGACACATCACTCCTGCCGCACCCTGTCCCCCTCCCTAAGCAAGTCCGTGAGCAAGACAAAGTGGCTGTTTCAAGCAACCAAGTTGCTCGCACGGCGGTAGCATTGCTGTTACACGGCAACAGTGTCAGTTCAGTTTCGCTTCGTGACAAACCACCCCAGAACTTAGTGGCCTAAAACAACAAGAACTTACGTGGCTCCCCGTCCTGCGGGTCAGCTGGGCAGTGCTTGGGGCTGCCCCGTGCGTCTGTGGTCAGCTGGTGGGCCGGCTGGTGGCTGGATGATCTGGATGGCCTCACTCACGTGTTTGGCAGGTGACAGACTGTCGACGGGACAACAGATGTACATTCACCCTGACTCCTCTGGGGACAAGAGGTGTAGCAGAAGGGGACAGAGTTTGGGAGTCAGACACATGCAGGTTTAATTCCAGCTCTGCCACTGGCCCCATGAGGCGCCTTGCGACACCCCTGCCATGAGGGGATGAGAGCGCCCGCTTCTCGGCTGGAGTGAGAACGAGGTGCGGCCACAGCCTGGCCAGAGGAGCCACAGGTTGGCTACAACAGGCCCTGGGGGGCCGGCTGAGGCCTCCTCTGCGCCTGCTGCGTGACGGTGGCTGGCAAAGACAGAACCAGCTGGAAAAGCTCCCCAGCCAAACATGCTGCTCCCTGGACCCCTGGCATTAGGCTGCCAGAGACCGGTGCCGTGCTTACCTGAGGGTCGACCTGCGCAGATTGCAGTCGCTCAAATTCGCACACCTGCCAGCCCAGCAGCTCACGGGGCTGTGCTCGCGAACAGAAAGTACTTCTCGGAACTCCTGCTGGGGCCGCTGGCCGGTGGGACTAGATACCCAGCAGTGGGGCAGAGCCAGGAGGGCCGAGGAGGAACGGCGCACTTTCCGGGGGCTGCAGCCCACAGCAAGGCTCGGGAGGAAGATTTTCCTGCCACAGGATATTCCCCGGAGCCAGGCTGCGGATGCGAAGGTGCACACGTCACACACACACACACACACACACACACAAGCACCTGCCAACCCACGAAATGGCATGTCATCGTGTCACTTGCCTGCAAAGATGCACATCTCCTCTGAGGCTGCTACCCTAGTCATCCCCGGGCCTCGTTGGTTCACCCTCCCAAACAAAGAGATGGGGAGAAGTGAAGATATTTCTGGCAAAAAGAACAACACGTGAGGACGCGTGCAGTTGCACACAGGCCTGGAGTTCTGTGCTTACAGTGGGGCCTGGAGGGCGCAGACCCCCCAGAACACTGAAATCCACCTTGCAGACATTAGGGGTCAAGGGAAGCACCAGTGTGGGGGCCAGGGGTGCAGGGGGTCCTCGGGATCCCCGCCTGCAGGGGGTAGAAGGAGAGACCGGACACAGGTGACCAGCTCAGAGATTCCCACAGCCCAGGCAGGAAAGGAGAGGATGGAATGGACTCAGAGGACATTTCCAGGGTGGCATCAGCAGGTTGGCATCAGGCTTTGGGCACACACAGCATCTCCTCCACGCCCTGACCACGGCTGGTGCAATGGCCCCATGCCTGCTGCCTCCTCAGCCAGCCACAGAGCTCTCCACGTCTTGCCTCGTCCCTCCCGCTGTGATGGAAGCCCGTCCTCCCCTGCTCTGTCCCAGGCTTGGACCCACAGGCCGTGCACAAACATCCACACCCTGTCCCTGCAGATGGTGAGCCCCACACAGATCTGCGAGAGGGATTATTTTTGAAACCTGTTTGCAAGGCAGATTTCTTGTAAGTGCAGAAAAGCAAAGCAAATTCTAAAACGATGAGCTCTTCGAGTGTATGTGCTTACGGCATCACTTCTCTTTACCTTGTGGTCCTGCTCGTTCAGACTCTGCAGAGCGACTCCGTCTCCAAACCACCGTCAGCTCCAGAAAGGACCCACCAGGCCCCTGTGGGGCAGGAAGCATAGGCTGGGCCACCACAGGCATTCTGGGGACCCTGTAGTATCCAGTGCACCTCAAGGCACTTGCCCCTGGCAGTGACAAGCTCTAGACCATACCAAAGAGAAGGGCAGAGCCCTGGGGCTGATTCTCAGGACCCGGCCTCGGACCACAGGAAGGGCCATTCGTCCACCTAGAGTCAACACGCTCCAGCACTGTCTCCCCAGCATCCTGTTGTTCCTTCCCTGGGCTCCCTCTCTCTGCACAGGGTGCCACTCCGATGACCAGGGCACACCTGGAAGAGGGGAGGGGACTTCCTACACTGCTGCCTCCCTTGGTTCACTGCTTCTCCTGTCTCCAGGTCCTGAGATGCCACCTTCTCAGGGCCCTTCCCCTCTGTCACCCACACCCCTCTGGTTGCCCACATCTATAATAACATCTCCTGCTCCAGACAGCCACCACACAGCAACTGGGAGGACCTGCCTAATGCACAGGGTATCTGTCATGCTCTCCCTCATTAACATTCTGTGGCTCCCACCACCTACAAAATCAACTCCATCCTCTTTTGTCTTGTATGACTTGACTCTACCACTCCCTCAGGTCCTCAGACATATCATGTGGGCCTCGGCTCTCAGGTGTGACTCTCTTCCTCTCCCTTAGCCATTCTGAAATGTCCTCTTCCTGGCTGTACCTCTGTGAATTCTTCCCTGATCTCCCATCAAAACTCTCCCTCCTCTGGCTCCCCCACCCCCTGTCCCACGCCTGTGAGGCTCTCATCCACGCTGAGTTACAGCTCTCTGCAAACACCTTACCTCCTCCTACCTTCATGGCCTCGAGAGGGAAGGAGGGGCCTTCCTTAGCCATCTCTGCGGCCCCCAGTCGTTGAGGAGAAGATGCTAGCTGCAGGCACAGACAAACCCAGACTCTCAGAGGCTCAACGCAGCAGCAGCTGAGGTCTCACGTCACCTCCACCTTCTTTGTTGCTGGCCAGGCAGCCTTCCCCGGGCTTACTCAGGAGCCAGGCTCTGTCCATCCCACGGCCCCACCTCCCCTCAGCCCTTGGAGTCCTCTCTATGGAGACAGCACACCCAGTTTCTAACCACATCACCTATGAGGTGTGTCCTTTCCACTCATATTCTGTTAGCAAGACCTCGCGGCACAGCCACACCCTACGGCGTGGGAAAGGGGGCCGCTGAGTGGGGAGCACTTCCCGGAACAGCACTGTCCGGCAGAGAGGGAGACAGATCCCAGCCTGGGCTCAGCTGTGCGCAAACGAGGCCCCAAAAACATGTATGGAACCGAATGTACCCAGAGGGCAGAGGAAAGAGAGGCTCTGAGGAGGGAAGAAGAGAGAGAGAGAGCATGCTAACATTTGCTGAGCACCTACTATGTGCCAAGCAGAGCCACACAGTGTGGGGGAAAGAGCCTTGACCTGAAGCCAGATAGACCAGGTACAGAGTCCAGGTCTCCTGCATGGGCGAGTGAATGATCTTCCCAAGGCTTCATGAGACTCCTCTGCGATATGAGACTGTGCCCGCCTCCTATGGGCACGTGATGGCACACAGTAGGCACTCAAGAGCGGGGAGGTACTGTTGTGAGTCTTAAATAAGCCTATGGTAGGGAAATTGAATCTCAAGGGGCCAAGGCCACTTGCCAGTTACATGGCAGAGCCAGAATGCACCCCAAATCTGCATTCTCACCGAGACTGTGCACGGCTCCCAAGGGCAGCCCAAGACATTCCTCTGACCTCCCAAGCTCTGGCCCTGATGAATCTTGGGGAACTTGGGCCCTTCCCTGAGCTTGTGTCCTCTCTGGTCTGACCTCTCACCTGCAAAGCCCTGGGTATCTGCCAGGTGGCGCCCACTCGGTCCACACCCTCATGAAGGAGATTCCTCTAACAATTTTCAGTGAAAACTCGGCAGCGCCTGCGCCCAGATCTGCCTGTCCTCTCGCCCAGCCTGTCCCCTCCTGCCAGTGAGTCCCTGCCTCCCACTGCTGACCCCGTCTGAGATTTATGGGCCAACAGTCCCCCTCCTAGAGCCAAACCCGCAGATACAAACCTCCCACCTCCCCTTGCAAAGCTGGGCTGCCACCGTAGTCAAGTGCGCGGAGGAGCCTTCCGACACTCCGTGGACAAACAAAAGCAAATCTGAGCCCGTGTCACCATCAGCCAGCCGCACACCTGGCTGTGGAGGTCCCCGGAGGCCCCCCATCCGCCTCCGCGCTGGGAGAGGCATGCGCTGTGGGCCGAGGGGGAGCAGGACCTTCACACCTGACCCCGCATAAAGCCTAGCAGCGCGGGGTCCAGAGGCAACGCCAAGTCCCAGCCCTCCCGCTGGCAGCCCCCAAATGCTGCGATGACCGAAAGAGACATTTCCGCCCCCTCCCCTCCACCAGGACTGCAGTGTGCCTGAAGCCTCAGGGATGTGGAGGAGGGTGAAAATGGAAAACCACTCCTTCCTGCTGGGAAGAGGACCTGTGTTCACCAACAACCTTACCTCCCTGGCAGGAGGTAGCTTATCAGGTTGATGTACTGATTTGCAGCCAGTGTCTGGCCCAGCCCAGCTCGCTGTCATGCTGGGGGCGTGCACAGAGGAGGCCCTGGTCGTAGCTCTGCTCCCTGCGTGTCCGGCTGCGTTTGATCCCCAGCCAGCGAGGCTGCGGGGCTGGGCCAGACCTGGGCAGGAGGCCAGGGCGGACCAGGCACCTGCAGACCCTGCAGCTCATTAAGGTTTGATGCATCGTCCTCTTTCATCTGCACCAAGGTGCGCAGCAGCTGAGTTAGGGTGAGTTAAACCGCCAGAACTCCAGCCCCAGTAAGAAGGAAAATAAACCTTTTTGGTCTTTATTTGCATCCTGGCAGGCGTGGCCCAACCTCAGAGGTGGCCACCACTCAGGTCTGAGCTCAGAGACAAGTACCTTGTGCACTCCAGGCTCAGCTCCTCCATCCTGGGCTGCTCTCCCCACACCGTCCTGGAACTAGGCAGGGACATCTCTCAGCTCTGGGTTCTCAGATGCAAATCCCAGCACCTTGGCTCCATCGGGGTTTCCTGTTTCCATCTGCACTTGTCCTTCTAGACATGCCGTGTTTTCTCCAGCATCCCCGGGGCCAGGCTCTGTCCGGGGGCGGGGATGCTCTGGCCACAGTGGTCCCCAGGACACATGGGGCTCTCAGTCCCAGAGTCAGTCACCATCAAGAGTCAGCCCTGACACCCCAGGGCCACAGCAGAGCCACCCCCAGGCCTGAGGCCATCGGCACCAGGGGAGGGATTAGCCCTGGCCACGTGGGGAGAGGAGGGATCAAACTTCAGTCAGCTTCTGACCTCGACCCTGGAGCCCCTCGATGCTCCCTGAGGCCTGGGTGCTCTCTCCCACCAGCAGGCCTGGGCAGGGGCCACTGTGCTTCTCACTGCATCCTCCATCCCAGTGAAAATACTTCCACATTCTCCCCTTCTGGTGCAAAGACCTCCACACTCTCCCTGTCTGGTATGAAGACCTCCACACTCTCCCCTTCTGGTGTGAAGACCTGCATGTGCTCCCCTTTGGGTGTGAAGACCTTCGTGCTCTTTCTGTCTGGTGTGAAGACCTCCATGCACTCCCTTCCCAGTGCCTTCTCAACACTCTACCTTCTTCAAGCTGTGTCCCTGTCCAGGATGGCCTTCCACTGCCTTCCTGACTGCCAAATGTCTACAGATCCTTCAAGGGCCTGCCCCGATCTTCTCCCTCCTGAACCATCTCCTGATCATCCCAACCAGAGTGAGCTTCTCCTTTGTCCTGACTTCGTTTACTCATCCAGCACTTCCCACGGGGACAGTGTCTCTCTGTTCCTTGCCTCTTATGGAATGAGGCAAGATCCTGCAGCAAGACTCCACATCTGGTGCCCCATCTGCATCCCCCTCACCCCTGCCCAGCCAGTAGTACCACAGGAGTCAGCTCTGACCTGGACCTCTCTGCCCAGGCCTGGCATCCCTGGCTCATCTCCTGCTGTTGGTGCGAGGTTTACCTCCGCTCAGCTCAACAAATGGGCAGCCTATTGGGCTGTGTCTTCTCCTTTTTGGATTTCAGTTTAGCCCCTGAGTCCTGCCTCTCTGATCATGGTCCCCTCCCCATTCTGTACTCTACAGACCTCCACTCCAGCCCAGGCCCTGTCTCCAGACCTTCTGTCCCATGCTGGACCCGAGATTCCTGCTTATCAGGGAAGGAGAGGATGAGCCACCCAGATGGGACACATGCCTACTGTTCCCCGGACAATGTTATTTGTTTAAGATTCCTTCTTCCCCCACCCTTACCATGAGATCCCTGTGGATAGAAGTATTCCATTCCTTTTGTTGCCAAATAATATTGCATTGTATGGATATAACACATTTTGCTTATCCATTTATCAGTGGATATCCATCCACTGATGGAGTCGCTCCTACTTTCTGACTATAAATTATACTGCTATGAACGTTCGTGTGCAAGCTTTGGTGTGGACGTATGTTCTCAATTCTCTTGGACACATATCTAGTTGTGGGATGTGGGTCTTGTGGTAGCTCTATATTTAACCGTTTGAGGAACTGCCAGACAGAGGCCTTCTCTCCTTTCTGCTGCACTTGAACCAGGGATAGTTTTGAGCCTGGCGCTGCTGGCAGCCACCTTGCCCACACACAGAGCCTGAGAAATCAGACAACACGTGCGAGAAAAGAGGCGAAAGAGAGAAACTTGGTTTCTCTCTTTTGCCCTGGTGACATTGGAGCAATCACTCCCTACACAGTCCAGTGATGTAAATCAATAAATGTCTTCTTCGTTCATTTCTTATTCACTCACACGCACTGTGTAAGTCAGTGCGAGCTGGGTTTCTGGTACCTAAAATCAAAGAGTTAACTGAACCGGCCTGAGTCAGATGTTAACTGCCTGCGCCGGTGGACTGCTGGCTCTGCGCCCTGCCTCACTTTGGTTTGAATCCCAAACAGAACCATAGCGGGTGCCCAGTCTTTGCTCAGAGGTGAGGTTCGGAGAGTGCAGGGTGGCCAGGGAGTCACTGAGCTGGGGGGTGGTCCGCAGCCTGTACGGCCCAGCTGGACCAGTCACTCCCAGGTGGATTCTCAGAGAGTGACATGGCCCTTCCCTTCTGCATCACGCATTTGACATTGACCTCTCCTCTGCCTGCTGAGACCGCATTTCCCATTCATGGATGTAGCTCATCACTTCTCTGCACCATCCACAGCCACAGAGAGAGGCTCGGGCCACTCTAAAGGCAAACCAGTTTCTAGACACCCCAGTTCCCCTTCGAGGGCTCCATGATTTTGCCCAGATGGGACCCACAGATAAGTTTCCAGAACTACTTGAGCAAGTCTGCTAGAAGACTACTGGGAAAGGTTCCATTTGAGATGGAACAGTAGCCAACACTCAGGGTTGCCATGGGCACTGTTTCCGTCTCTCCTTGTACACAGAGCCGGGCTGGGCGGCCAGGAGAAACACAGGCAGAACCTTGCCAAGCAGTTCTGTCTGTCCCTTGCAGTGACTCGTTTGGGTTACAGGAAGGCAGGACATTGCATCTGCCTGGGATTTAGGTTGGAAACACCCACATGCAGGTCTGTACTCAGGCCCCGGCTGGTGGCACGGAGGATCAGAGCAGAGAGGTACAAACGCTTCCATGAAAGGACACAGTGACATCTCTGAAAGGAGACATTAAGGCAGCACTGTCTCCTGCAAAGCAGTGAGCCTACACGAGCGGTGGCAGGCAGGTACCAGGCCAGCCGGGAAACCCGAGAGTATAGACTCTACCCAATTTTGGCCTTCGAGAGCAACCTGGAAGAGCCTCACGAGGCTAGAATTTGCCAGCACATTTCACTTTGTGCTCCCGGTTTGGAATGAAAGTTGGCAAATGCTGCCCCGGGTTAATTAAACTGATTAATAAGATGTGGCGGCAGGAGTGCCAGTTCCCGTGTTTGAGACACTCCTTAGGGCACTAACGAGGGGAGCCCAGCCAAGCTCAGCAATGCTCCACACACCAGTCATGCCCGGCACTCAGAAAGTAAGGGTCTGACACGGTGCTGAATACCTGAGCTCCCCGAGGACAGGAACCTAGTCACACTCATCTCACGTCCCAGTGTCTGGCTGAGCTGGCTCACAGTTGGGCACAGAGAACCCCTCCCGTGACTCTGCGGGGAGTGAGTGCAGAATCCTCCCCTAAGCCTTGCAAGGAAGAGACTGTGCCCCCCAGAGCTTCCTGGTAGACTGTTAAACACACACAGTAGTCCAGAGGTTGAGGCCAAATGATCCTTTGTCTCCAAAATGTCCCATGGAGCCAGTTGAGCCCACCTTCAATGGCAGAAGGGACTTCCCTCTCCTCCTCCCTGGCATGTCCCATCCCTCTCCCACCCTCTGCCACCTCCCAGAAGCCAGTGTTCCCTCCTCATCCCTGGCCCTAGTCGATCCTCAGTCCCACTGGGTTTGTGCCATCCATATGACTGCAGGGAGAAAGCTGGGGTCCTGGGGGTGGAGAATGGGGGTCCTGTCCAGGTCGAGGCTCAGGGAGAAGCACCCACCCGGCCCTGCTTGGACTGGCTGCCCTCAACTCTGGAGTGGTCCCTGAGTCCTGTGTCTTTACTCTGCCCTCCGCCTCCCCGTTAGCCTAACTCTCGGAAGGCCCATGCTCCACGCTCCTGGAAGTGACGGGGCAGCAGAAATGCCCCGTCCTTGTCAGAGCTGACACGAAAGCCCCAGGTGCCTGTGAGACCTGCATCCCGGTGACCACCACCCCTGCGCACACTCGCCCAGGAGAGAGAAATGCACAGGCAGAGGTTCCGGGAAAATGAGCACACCAGCTCTTTCAAACCTCATCCCGTTCATCTCCCTCGAGAGTTCTGTGTGCTTTCTTTCAAGAACCAAAGACAGCCAATTGCACTTTGCACTTTACCTCTTCTGGTCTCTAGAATCTTCTGTGCCCCAAATTGTCTTCCCTCTAACCCCCCACCCCTCACCCACAAAGCCTAGTCCTCTCCCTGGTTTGGAACTTTGCTCCCAGACCCTAGGTTCTTCCAGAAGCCTGCTGGCAACCAAGGTCCCCATGGTGCTGACAGAACGTGGTCACCATCTCTGTCCTAAGGGTGGGAAGCCACCATCACTGAGCTTCAGCACACAGCCATGTACCTTCCTTCCCACCAGAGCCCAGTCTGTGCCTTCCAGCCCCGGATCTTCCAACAGACTCAGCTGCCAATTAGTCCCAGTGCTCCCAAGAAGCCACAAAAGGTTACCCACATAGGATTTGAACTTCTGGAATTATGGTGGACTAGGTACCTTGAAAACCTTCTGTACTGTGTTGAAAATTCATGTCCACCTGGAATCCGTAAATATGACCTCATTTGGGAATAGAGTCTTTTCTGTTGTAATCAAGTTAAGATGAGACCATATTGGATTAGGGTGGGCCCTAAATTCAATGACAAGCATCTTTATAAGGAGAGATTTGGACACAGACACTCATAAGACAAAGCCGTGTGAAGACAGGCAGAGACTGGAGTGACGCATCTACAAAGCAAGGAATGTCAGGGATTGCCAGCAGCTACCAGAAACTAGGAAGAAGCTAGAAAGGATCCTCTTCTAGAGCCTTCAGAGAAAGCATGGCCCACCAACACCTTGGTTTCAACTTCTGGCCTCTAGAACTGGGAGAGAATAGATTCCTGTTGTTTTAAGCTACCTAGCTTGTGGAAATTTGTTACGGTAGCCCTAAGAATTAATACATCTTCCTCTACAATCTAGACAGACATCAGAACTCTAAGCAAAGAAAAAAACCTTAAAAGTTAGAGGAAAAGACAGGTTGCCTGCAGTTAGGCTGATGATAAACTTCTCAGTGTGTACAACAGAAATAAGAAACCAGTGGAATAATATTTTCAAAGTACTAGAGCAAATATGTTTAAACTAGCATAGTTTGCATAACTAAGAAGTTATTCAAAAACAAGGGCAAACAAAAGATATTTTTCAAGCAAACAAAAATGCTTTTAGCAATAAGAGAATAAGAATATCTGGAATTCCCACCATATAAACCTAGCAACTGGACAAAACATGGGAAACTTTTTAGATATTGGGAAACAAGATCACAGGACTATGATCTCTAAGAAGAAGGAAACAAGTACAGTGAACCCCACTGTTACTCGGGCTTTATGCCTAGAGGTAATTTCTGCTCTATGGTGCAAAGAGAAGAATCCAGAGACCTACAGTTGCCCGGAATTAGAGACAGAGATTGTGTCCAGGGAGGCAAGGTAACTAGGGTTTGTGGTGTAGAACCCATGGGTAGGGAGCATTAGAGAGAGAAAACAGTAGGACTCTGAACAGCGGTCCCTTGAGTCCTGGGCTGAACACAGATCTAGGCATGAACAGGTGATCCCCACACCAAGCCAACAAGAGCAGCTTCTGAGGAAAGAGCCATCACTGGAGAACTTTGAATGGACAATTCCAAAAGCTCACATCGGCCCAGGAATTGATCACGTTCCCTTTGGACAGAGTGAAGAGACATCATTCAACACACGGGGCATTCAGTAGAGAATGCAGACAAGCATGCTTTAAAATCAGGGGTTAAATTAGTCTTAGAATAAAGGATATTTAATACCTGCCTAAAAATCCTAAAAACAAACCTCAAAGGATCAAACTTAACAAGTAACTTAACTGTCTGTCTGAAAAAGTTCAACACTGTTGAAAGGAATACCCCAAAAGCCAGCACTCTCAGCTTTGCACAGTGGCTGTATCGTAGCCAATGAGGTTTATTCGAGGCGTGATTATTGATAATTGAAAACTTTGCCCAATACCCCACCAGGACAACTTGAAATATAGTCAGCATTGGCAATTTTTGACAGTCTCTACAGAGACTGAACAACAACAACAAAAATTCCAGCACTCTGTATAAAATTCACAAAGCCCATTATTCAATCAAAAATCATTGTCAATACAAAGAAGCAGGGAAGTGTGCTCCAGGATCAAAAGAAAAATTATTCAATGGAAACAGACCCAGAAATAACAGAGAAGGTAGAGCAGAGAAAGACATTAAAGCAGCTATTAGAAAGGTCCCAAAGCAATAATTTAAGCTTCCATCTTATGAAACTAGAAAAAGAATGACAAAATAAACTCAAAGCAAACAGAAGGCAAAAACCATAGAGATAACAGAAATCAGTGAAATTGAAAGCATAAAATCAAGAAAGAAAAATGAATGAAACCAAAAGCTTGTTCTTCGAAAAGATCAATAAAATTGATAAACTTCTAGCAAGACTGATAAATTAAAAAAGAGAAAAGACACAAATTACTCATATTGGGAATGAAAGAAGACAAAATTGCAAACTCTATAGGCATTAAAATGATAATGAAGGAAAGCTGTGAGCAACTCTGTGCACACAGAATTGCCCATGATGAAACAGAACAATTCCTAAGAAAAAGGACTACTAAAATTCATCCAAGATGAAATAGTCATCTGAATAGTCCTATAACTATTAAAGAAATTGAATGTATAATTTTTTGTAAAAAAAAAAAAAAAAAACCTTACAAAAAAAGAAATTTCCGAGCACAGATGGTTTCACTGTGAATTCTGCAAAGCATTTGAAAAATAAACAACCCTAATTCTACACAATCACTTCCAGGAAATAGAAGCAGAGAGAACATTTCCCAACTCATGTTAGGATGCCAGCATTACTCTGCAATCAAAACCAGACAACAACAATGCAAGAAAAGAAAAATACGAACCCAAGTCCCTCATGAATATAGATGTAAAAGTCCTCAGCAACTTATTACCAAGTCAAACCCAGTAATATATAAAAATAATTATATATCATGACCAAAAGTACAATTTATCCTGCGAATGCAAGCTTGCATTGATATTTGGAAATAAATCAATGGAATTCACCATATTAGCAGTCTACACAAGAAAAGTTACATGATCCTATCTGTTGTGGGCTTACCTGCTTCTCCTCAAAATTCACATGTTGAAGTCCTAATGCCCCAGTACCTCGGAATATGACTGTACTTGGAGAGAGGGTCTTTAAAGAGGTAACTAAGTTAAATGATGACATTATGGTAGGCCCTAATCCAATATAACTGGTGTCCTATTGGAAAGGAAGAAGAAATTTGGACGCTGTCTTAGTCAGTTCAGGCTGCTATAACAAATGACCATAGACTGGGTGGCTTAAATATCAAACGTACACGTCTCAGTTCTGCAGGCTGGAAGTCAGAGATCGGGATGCCAGCATAGGTGGGCTTTGGCGAGGCCTCTCTTTCCAGGCTACAGACAACTGACCTCTCCCTGCATCCTCACGTGGTGGAAAAAGGGCAAACTAGTGTTCTGGCTTCTTCTTATAAGGGTCTTCACCCCGCATGAATTGATCTAATCACCTCCCAAATGCCCCACCTCCTAATACCATCACATTGGGAGTTAGGATTTCAACATATGAATTTTGGGGGACACATTCTGTCCATAAGGGACACAGACACACACAGAGGGGAGACCAAGTGAAGATACGGGGAGACTATGGCCAGCTATAAACCACAGAGTGAGTCTGCAGAGGAAACAACCCTGTGAACACCTTGATCCCAGACTTCCAGCCTCCGTAATTGGGAGAAAATAATTTTCTGTTGTTTAAGCCACCTAGTTTGTGGTACTTTATTATAGCAGTCCTAACAAATTAATACATCTATTAATGCGGAAAAAGCATTTGACAAAGTTCAGCATCTATTTATGACCTTAAAAAAAAACTCACAGCAAATTAGGAATAGAAGGGAAATTCCTTAACTTGATAAAGGGTGAATACAAAAAATCTGTCCCTAAAATCCTACCTAATGGTGAAATAGTGAATGCTTTCCCCTCAAATAAATAAGACAAAGATGTCACTCTTATCACTCCTATCCTACATCATACATGTCCCAGTAGCACAAGAAGGAGAGAAAAAGAATTAAAAGGCACATATATTGGAAAGAAATGAAACTGCCCATTTACAGAGGACATAATTATCTATATAGATAATCCAAGTAATCTATCAAAAAAACACTCCTAAAACTAGTGAGTTTAGCAAAATTGAAAGAGAAAAGATCACTACAAAAACCCATCATATGTATATGTGTATACCAGTACTAAACAATTAGAAACAAAATGTCGAAAAAATGCAATTTACAAAATCTGCAAAGATCATACACTTAGGCATAAATATAACAAAACAAGCGTAGGATCTGTATGCTGGAAACTGCAAAGGCTGATGAAACAAGTCGAAGAATCTCTGAGTAAATCTAGAGACATACCATGGTCATGAATTGCCAGACTCACAAAATTAAGACGTTAATTCTCCCCAGATGGATTTATAGATTTAGCACAATTCTAACCAAAAATCCCACCAGAATTTTTTATACACATAGACAAGCTGATTCCAAAGTTTTAATAGAAAGGTAAAGAAACTCAAATAGCCAAAACCAGTTTGAAAAGGAAAGTTGGAAAAATCACATTACCTGATGTTTAAATTGCTAAAAAAAAAAAAAAAAAAAACTACATTAATCGAGACAGTATGGTATTGTGAAGAAATAGACACATATATCAAGAGAGCATCCTGGAGCACCCAGACTCACAGACCCACACAAATACGGCAGAGTTTTTGCACAGGTGTAAAAGCAATTTAATGGGTACAGGCCGGTCCTTTCAGCAAATGGTGTTGCAATAATCCGCGTCTCACCGAGCCCTCTGCCCTGCCTGGCACTGACTGAGGACTCCCTGCTGACGGGGCAGGGGCACCAAGAGCCCCTCGCAGAGCAGTCCGACACCCGGCAACGCCTGGCAGGCACCAGGAGGGGCAGGCCAGGGTCCGGCGGAGGGCAGCGGCCCGTGTGGAGAAGATGGGGAAGGATGGCGTGTGGGTCCTGGTCGGAGCAGCTCTGCCCGCCCCCGGCGCCCGAGCAGAAGTCCTTCTCTTCTTCCCCTGGAGGCTCTGCCTCGGTCAGCTCAGCTGCCACAACAAAATACTATAGACTGGTGGCTTCAACAGCAGATGTTTATTTTCTCCCAGTTCTGCAGCCTTGAAGTCCAAGGTCAGGGTGCCCGCGGTGGTCGGTGTCTGGCGAGGGCTCTCCTGGCTTGCAGACGGCCACCTGCTGGCTGCGTCCTCACATGGCAGAGACGGAGCGCAAGGTCTCTGGTTCCTCTTCATGTGAGGGCACTGACCCCACCGTGAGGGCCTCAGCTCAACCTCGTCCCCTCCCGGAGGCCCATCTCCAAACCCCATCACCTCGGGCTTAGGGCTTTTAAACCTATGAATTTATGGGGGTGACGATCCAGTCCACAGCAGTCTCTGTGAGTGTGTCACCCTGCCTGGAAGCCATGAACGCCACACACAGGGCTGAGAGCCGTAGTTGAGTTCTTCCATCTGTCAGGGCTGGCTTGTGCAGACGTCCTGCCCATTTTTACGCAGGGGGGGCCCATACGCCCCTTCCCATGAAAGCAGACCAGAGCCCCCCGCCGCCGGGGCTCCCCCGCCACGCGAGGTGAGCAGAAGGTAGGAGCTGGCACGCTGCGAGCCAGTAGCTTCCCCAACAGCAAGCTGCCCGGAGCGCACCGGCTGGATCGGTCGAGCAGGCCAGAGATGGGTGGAAACGGGGCACGGAATGGCTGCCGCACAGGCAGGGCACGGGAGGCGCGGTTACACGCGTGGGCTTCCGCTCGGCCGGCACCTCATTTGTGCGTTTCTCCAGCCGATGGTGCGGGAGCGCTCACCCTGGGACAGGGCAGGCCACTGCAGGGACCGAGAGGAGAGTCGGGTGGGCCCCTTCCTGCCCCGAGGACCTTCCAGCCCCCGATCAGATGCCATCATGTGTCTCAGATGCCCTCGTGTACGCCAGTGTGTGCCGGCACAGGTTCAGTGGAACAACGGGACAGGGACCTTCTGCCACACGCATCACCTCTGGGGGCCAGGTGGCAGCAATCTCACGCCTGATGTAACCAGTGACAGTGACAGCCACCATTCCAGGCCCTCAGGGCCAGCACTGTGCACACAATTCACTTGCAACTTCCCTTCTAGCCTCGGGCCAATTGTATCCTATAAGTTACGACTATCACCCCATTCTTCAGATCAGGAAACTGAGGCTCAGAGATGGGAAGTAGCTTGTCCAATGGCTAAACTGGGATCTGACCTCAGGTCTGAGTCCAGACTCTAAGGAGCTTCTTTTTTCTGCTCCACCCTTGGCCTTCTTGTCCCTGTCCCAGGGAGTGGGACGCCGGGAAACATCCTCCGCAAATGTCACTGCCCTTTTCCCATCATGAAGCTCTGCTCCGTGGTGACCACGTGCCTGGCGGATTTTTGTGGGAGCTCAGGGTCAAGGCAGGGTCTGCAGTGCTGTGTTTAAATCCCGCCCTGTCCCTGCGCAGCTTCCACACACAGACATTTCTGTGCCGTGACTTGCCATTTTCCCATGACTTGACCCAGTGTGCTCTCTGCATCAAACTGTTTACTTTCAAAACATTCGTGTTTCTCTAGGCACGCTCTTGCAAATACCCTCCGGGGCTGCTGGGCTTCCAGAGAGAAGCAAGCTGCCGGCCACGGCTGAGCACCCCGTGTTCAAGCCACCCCAGCCTAGGGGAGCCTGAGGCCACAGCAGCAAGCCCAGAGCAGTGACACCAGCGCTACCCCATGGCTGGCAGGGCACCAGGCTGATCAAAACCCTCGTGAAGGTGTCTGACCATGGCCTTCTTTCTCACTGTTCCCACTGCTGAGTGTGGTCTGAGGCCACCCCAGAGTGAGCCCCTGACCCCTGCCCCCTTCCCCAGCAGGGATGGTCCAGCTCCTGCCCAGGTCACGGTGCCAAGTGGCCTGGGATAGATCCACGGCAACAGGAAGGAGAGCCCCCACCAGCAGCCTGGGGCGTACAGACCCAGGAAGTTTCCCTGTGCTGCGAAGTCTGGGAAAGGGGCTGTCCCTGTCCCCAACCACCGTGCCCCAGGTGACAAGCCCTCCAGAGGAGGCAGCACTGAGAGGGGGCAGGGGACAGGTGCTGGGAGGCCTTGGCAAGGCACTCGGAGTCCCTGAACCTGGCTGTCCTCATCTGCCAAACAAGGATAAGAACAATAGGATGTACCTCACGGCGCTGCTGTGAGCATTAACTCAACGCTGCCTGTGAAACGCTGCGTGGTGCATGGCAAACGGTGAGTGCCACTCACACACCAGCTAGCGTCACTGTCAAGATTAGAAACTCGAGGGCCAAGCAGGACTCGCAGACCTCCCGCACCGACCGCTGGGTTAACGTAAATATTACACGATGCTCATTAAATGTCTCTGCGTTGAGCTGGAATCCAGCAGGAGCGTCCTGTGCTCTGTGTGGCAGATGCTCCAGGGACAAAGAGAGCAGGTCACAGTGGACACCTGACTCTCCTCTCATTCCCTGCAACCCATCCCTGAAAGCAAGTCAGAAAGGGAGGCGCCTTGCCCCAGCTCAGGCTCAGGCTCTGAGGACCCCACCCGAGGACCTTGCCTCTCCAGGCCACCATGCTGGCCGTCCCAGGGTGGCCTTGGAACCCTTGATTGGTCCTCACCGTGAGCTATCATTATGCAGCTGTAAATTCCTAGATCGACACACTTGCGTCCAAATGCCCACCCAGGCACATCCGAGCCTAAGCCATGGGCTGTGCAAACCATGGGGACTTCCGATTGCTCCCTTTGTGAGGAGGGAGGGAAGGGGCCCGGAGGACAGCCCCCAACCCATTACTGGCAGCAGGTGGTGCAGAAAGCCCCCGGCAACCTCACCCTTGGGAGAGGCATGCCTCAGGCTTGAGTTTCCTGGGTCCCCGGGAGACAGGGCCTGGCTGCCCCGAAGGTGACATTTCCCAGGTTCACCTGTCCATGCCAGGGGCTTCCAAGATAATCTCCCAAATGCACCACCTCCGTCCAATCCTGGCCTCAGGGTCTGTTTCTGGGGGTTGAGAAGGTCCAACCAAGGCAAGAGGACAAAGGCCCAGAGGTTGGCAAAAGAAAGACTTATCCAGAGAAGTGATCTACAGCAGACGAGAGGGAAGAGCGGCAGGAAGAAATTGGCATCTCAGGGCACCTCCCTGTCCCTGAAATCTCACTACGGTCCTGTAGCGGAGGCGATATGTCCGTGTCTCAGAGGCAGCAGCTGAGGCTCAGACATACCCCAGGTCCCCGACTGGGGACAGGTGAAGCTGGGATTCAAACCCAGGTCTCTGGCTCCAGAGCCCAGGTCCCAGATGCGTCCAGGCAGCACTGGGGGAAATGGCACGGTCTCCAGAAGTGGGACACTTTCAACCGTTTCATCCAGGTGATACGGTGACCAGAAACCGTCCCCTCTGGTCCGCGAGACTGGCGAGAGGCCGTCAGTGGGGAGGAACAGCTTTTGTGCTCCTTCCCCACCCCCCACCTCACCCCACCGCTGCCCCGCCCCCGCAGGCCCTGGGAGCCTCAGCCTCCCCAGGCACAGGGACAGCCCGCTGGCCCCTCGCGCTGTGCGGCCCCGTCTCCCACCTTCCCCTCTCTCGGGAAGCCCAGAGCTCATCTTTCTCTTCAAAAGCTCCGCTAATGAGAAGCACATTTCCTTTCCTCGGGGAGGCAGCTGTGCGATGAGAGTCGGAAGTGTAAACTGGTGGTGGATGAATCATCACGCTGCTTTTTATTAATTTTTTTGTGGCGATGTTTTTATGATTTTCTAAAAACACATAGAAGAATAAGGCTCATCTCTCTCGTTATTGGCAACACCTGTTTGGAGTAGAGTTCAAAAGGGTACAGATGTGGGACAATCTCCCCGGGCACTTAGAACCGGGCGCCGTCCGCCTCGGGCCAGACACAGCCCAGCAAAAGCGTATGTCCGCGTGGAGCGGAGCCAGGGACGGCAGTCGGCACCGTGCAGCTTTACCTTCTTCCCTGCTGCACATTGTAAGTGTTCAATAAATACGTATCAAAGGAACAGATGAATAAACTGATGCAACGGAAACTTTCTATTTCCCCAAGGAAATTAAAGTAATTGACCTACGATGGCCCACTAATAACAGGGAATACGATATAGTCATAAACTTAATGATTGGGAGACTATTTAACGACAGTGGTAAAGTATTCTCCTTCTATTTTTAAGTGAAAAGGAAATTATAAAATAGTGTGTAGAGCAAGATCCAAGTTTTATTTTCCAAATATAGGCACAAATGCTAGCAGTAGTTACCTCTGAGCGATGGCATAACACAGGGTTTGTAATTCCTTCTTTTTCTTTCCCTGTATTTTTCCGTTTTCAGTAATGAACATGTGTTACTTTGGTAATCAGGAGAAATATGCTCTATTACCAATAAGATGAAATATCATAAAGGACTTGACAGCTTGGCTTCCTGGCAAGAAACGCAGACAGGACTTGTCGGAGGCCTTCTCGGTGAGGCTCCTGGCCCTAAAGATTCAGTCCCTGGGATGCCTCGAGGACCCCTGGGAATAGCAGGGAGAGGAGACCAGAAAGACAGGACATTTCACCCCGTGTCCCTGCTCCAGCCGGGCAGCTCCGCTCTGTGGGCTTCAGTGTGGATTTTACTCCACCAAGAAATGGTGCCTTATATTTTTCCAAAGCAAATTAAATCTGACCCTGAGCTCCCATCCCCCTGGGCTGATGGCAAATTCACTCTGTCATTATTAGGGCTGCCTTCCCAACTAGTGTTGCTGAATTCAGCAAATAAAAAAACAGGATACCCAGACAAATTTCTATTTTGGATAAGTTACAAATAATTTTTAGCATAAGTCTATCTCACGTTGATATCTGGGACATACTTATACTAAAATATTATTTCTTGTTCATCTGAAGGTCAAATTTAACTGGGTGTCCTGTATTTTGTTTGGCAAACCTTGCTCTGTGCCCCAAGGGTCCTGCAAAGGCCCAGGGTGGTGATGCAGAGCAGAAAGGTGAGGAGGCTTGAGGCCACTGGTCAACACAGCTCCACGCCCCTGCCACAGACTCGCTCAGGGGTAGGGGCCTCTGCTGCCCCCATGCCAAGGGGGGCTGGGGCATCTTTGCCAAGGCTGGCCACCTGGCGACCAAGGGTACTCGTCGGTCACCCCCCAAGGCCCTGCCATCTCTTGGCACCCTGTGCAGGCGGCACCCCATGCCATCAGCCCTGTATCCGTCAGGGCCTGGCAGGAGACCTCTGGCCCATCAAATCTGGTGATCTGGGTGAGTTTAATAAAGAGACTATTTACAAAGACATGGATCGAATGCAGAAAAACAGGTTTGCCTGAGTGCAGTGGTGTTTACAACTAATCGATCACAACCACTTACAGATTCCTTTGTTCCTTCTCCACTTCCACTGTTTCACTGCACCAGCCTAAAAAAAAAAAAAAGAAAAACAGTCAACTCAAGGCAACAAAGGGGATATAAGAAAATAGACAAGGGCAGAATTCAATAAAATCAAGAACAAAACAGAAATGTTAACACAATCAAAATACAAACATATAAAATGAAAACAGAAAACAATTGAGATGTAACAAATAGTTTTAAATGAAATCTTTAAGAAATATTATTCACAACTACAAGTCAATACTCAAAAACAGATTAAAAAAATACATTTCTGGAAAAAAAACATATAAAGTGACAAAATTAATACAATAGAAAATAGGAAAGTTGAGTAGATCAACAGCCATGAAAGAAAATAAAAACCCAGGAGAACCAACTAACTGCCAGGAGAGTTTGGTATGTTGCCAGATACTCAACATACAAAAAGCAATCCCGAGGCCGGGCGCGGTGGCTCACGCCTGTAATCCTAGCACTCTGGGAGGCCGAGGTGGGTGGATCGTTCTGAGCTCAGGAGTTCGAGACCAGCCTGAGCAAGAGCGAGACCCCGTCTCTACCAAAAAAATAGAAAGAAATTAA
>CAUYSK010036160.1:0-11074 GCA_963575035.1 Avahi laniger
TATAGTCCCAGCTACTTGGGAGGCTGAGACAGTAGGATTGCTGGAGCCCAGGAGTTTGAGGTTGCTGTGAGCTAGGCTGATGCCACGGCACTCACCCCAGGCAAGAGAGTGAGACTCTGTCTCAAAAAAAAAAAAAAAAAAAACTTGTGTTACCTGTAAATTCAAGTGACTTCTATTATATTGATACTATACTGCAAATATATTAGAAATATGCCACATTAAATTATGTAAATTTGGTTTTACTTAAGTGTTATCAACTGAAAGTATCTCATCTCCATTTAAATGATGAAAACTGGCTAAATAGTTGTTTTTTGTTGTTTTTAATGAAAATACTGTGTTTTGAACATGAAAATCGAAATTTTTATGTGTCAAGATGTCTTTAATAACATTGTAGAACATCGGGTCAAACATCTGCAAATGCCCATTCATCTCGAAGCCATGCAGTGTTTCAGATTATTCTTAGAAGAAAAGGAAAACTACATGGCAAATTTTCTCTCATCGATTTGGCTGGAAATGAAAGAGGAGCTGATACGTCCAGTGCAGACAGGCAAACTAGGCTTGAAGGTGCTGAAATTAATAAAAGCCTTTTAGCACTCAAGGTAAATAAAATATATTTATTTAATCATGAAAGATCTTTTACTTTTGACTTTAATTTTCTTTACTCAGTTGCAAAACAGTACTTGTTTTACCTAATAAAAAGAGAAGTCTACAAAATTTAGATGTTTATGACTTGCAGTTATAGATTTTATTTACCCAAAATTTTTCCTTGCATACATTATTCATTCTTTTTAGATGGGATATAGGATATGTGAGTTGGCAGGCCAATTCTGAGGCTACCTAGGTAGATTCCAAGGGGCCCAAATCAGTCATTTTTTCTTGTAGGAGGGCAAAGAACCACTGAATGGAACTAAGAAATAGTTTCTCAGAAAAACAGAAAACAGCTTTCAAAAAGTTAGTCTGGGTTATTATATCTTTCCTTTAGAAGAAAAGCAAAGATAAAGACTATAATAAAGTATCTATTTTTTCTTTTGGAGTGCCACTTTAAAAATTTAACTTTTGAGAGTTATCTTACTGTCCTACTTTTAAACACTAGTCATAGTTTCCAGAAGTATCTTTTGGAATAATACCGTAGGTTTTGTTGTCATTTTTCATTTTCTTGAATAAGCACTTATGGGAATATCTATCCTATGCTACAAAACTGTTAGTAGAATTTTCAGAGCTGATCAGACCTTAAATATTAGAGGTGGAGTAAGAAATCTTTTAAAATATGTAAATTAAGATTGCTCTTTATGAGAAAACTTAATTTGTGAGACTTGTCTTCTTAATTTTCAGGAGTGCATCAGAGCCTTAGGTAGAAATAAACCTCATACTCCTTTCCGAGCAAGCAAACTCACTCAGGTGTTAAGAGATTCATTCATAGGTGAAAACTCTCGTACCTGCATGGTAAGTTTGCATTTGTTTTTTGCTTTATTTGTTTTATTTTAATCCTGAAGGAATAACTATATAATATTTGTGGGAAATTTATTATGTATTGTAATGACAGTCATTTGAATCCTTTTATTGTGAGAGATATAGTGATATTTAAGATGTGATCCCTGCCAGTCTGATAGAGAGGATTATATTGCAGTTATAGTTCATTCTACTAATTCCAACATCTGGGTCTTCTTAGGGCTAGTCTCTTGATTTCTTTTTTCTTGAGTATGGGTCACACTTTCCTGTATCTTCATATGTCTAGTAATTTAGGTTTATATCATACATATTATGAATGAATACTTTGTAGAGATGCTGAATTCTTTTATGTTCTGAATATTATTGGATTTTGTTGTTTAAGCAGCAGTTAACTTATTACAAACTCTTGTCTCCCCTATTGTGGGCAGCAACTGAAATTGAAATCTCTGTTTAGTTATTTTAGACTTAGCTATATTACTTGTAGCTTGTTTTGTGTATGCCTAACTCAGGAGTCAGCTGGAGATTTGTGCAGTTTATATGTAAAATTAGGGTTTCCCTCTATGTGATTTTCTCCTTTCTGAGACAGACTTCACTTTTCCAGCTTCTGTGATCTCCACTCCCAAACTGTGTCCTTTAGTTTCTTAACCAGTGAGACTGCAAGTGTCTTCTTTTTTTATTTATTTTTTATTTTTAGAAAGAGGATCTCACCCTGACACCCAGGCTGAAGTGCAGTGGCATGATCATAGCTCACTGTAGCCTCAAACTCCTGGGCTCAAGTGATCCTCCTGCCTTAGACTCCCAAATAGCTGGGACTGCAGGCACACATCACCACACCTAGCTGATTTTTAAAAAGTTTTTGTAGAGACAGGGTCTCCCGATGTTGCCTGGGCTGGTCTGTAACTCCTGGATTCAAGCAATCCTCCTGCTTTGGCCTCCCAAAGTGCTAGGATTATAGGAATGAGCCACTGCACCTGGCCGAGACTGCAAGTTTCTAATCAAGTTTTAGTTAACCTGTGTGACAGCAGCAGAGCTTGCCTTCTGGCCAAAAGCTGTTTTTTAAAAAAAAAAAAAAAAAGGTGTGTGTGGGGGCAGTCACTCGGTACTACTTCCTTCTAACCTCCTTGGTTTTCTTCTAGATTTGGATCATTTTCTTGTGCCTTCAGAGTTGTTTATATTTTAGCTGGGCTTTATAATTATTATCTGATTATGGATATAAGATAGCAAATTATCTTGGAGTTGAGATATCATTAATAAATCTTTATTTTTAAATAACCACAGTAAAATTAGACCTCAGTGAGCTTTATGTCAGTATTATTGCCCTGATCATTTATAATTTTTCTTTACTTTTGCATTTTTTTCCCTATAGATTGCCACAATCTCTCCAGGAATGGCATCCTGCGAAAATACTCTTAATACATTAAGATATGCAAATAGGTATGAGAGTTCTCCATTTTGAAATTTGAGGGTAGTAGTAGAGCAGTGTATAGTATAATTTAATATCTGATAAGGCAAATCTTACTACATTGTTCTTTGAATTTTCAAAAAAAATTTTTTGCATGTTATTCTCTATGATGATATTTAGAATTGTCAAGTTTGAAAAATAAGTAGAAAATGTATAATTTGGAAAGAATGCAAATTCTTATATTAAGACTCTAAAATAAATGAATATTAAGTGACATCTATTTCTTAAGTTGTTTTGCTATGCTGAAAAATATTCCTGGTAATATTAAATGCTATGTATGGGGAATCTAGGGTTTGAATAAGAAGTTACAGCACAGTTATTTCTGGTCCTCTCTATCAGTTACATTTTGTTATTCATGTTAATAGTGTTATATACATCAGTAGACAACTGGGTTATTACAGATGGAAGGAAATGCATCAGAGACTATTAAAACAGTTTATTCCTTAGAGTCATGAAGTGCCCCTGAAACTTTAACTTATGATGGGCACATTTATATTTGTTCCATAGATTTTTTTTTTTCCCACTGCTCTTGTTTCGAATGACTGCTTATATAGTTTTAAATTTCTGTTATCACATGTTACATTTCTGATTTTAACCTGGAGGTAAAAATTCCTCTTTGTAATCTGTTTCTAGTACAGAGATTCTCTTAAGCTTGCTGGACAAAAGTATTTGTCCTTTTTCTTTGTTTTAATCATTATGGAAATCTTATTTTTAATCCTTTGTTAAAATGTGAAATACATATGCATATAGAAAAGTACCCAAAATGTAAGTGAATAATTTAATGAATACTTACAAACTTAAAACTCCTATCATCAGATGGGGAAATAGAGTATTATTAGTCCCCCAAAAGGTTCCCCGTGTGCTTTTCCCTGATCACAAATCCTGAATAACATTCCTAAATCCACTGATCTCCACCCTGATACAGCCATTGTCCCAACTTCTGTGGAATAATTTTCTCATTTTTCTTTTTTTTCTTTTTAAAATAGTTTTACTACCTGTGAATGTATCCCTAAGCAACACAGTTAGCTATGTTTGAACTTTACATAAATGGGATCAAACCCTTTGTTCTGTTGTATCATGCTGCTTTTGTTTCAACTGAAGAGATTTTTTTACATGGTAGTAAACACTGTTGGAAAGTATAAACTTAACTGACTTTTTGTGAAAAGGTATTAAAATATAATAACTTCTTAAAAAATGTAATAGAACTACATATATAAATATAGAACTATTATATTTTCTAAATTTAATCTCTTTTGAAATTTGAATTATGAGCTCCTAGCTGCAAACTCTTGTGTTACTTTTAATTGATCTTTGTCATTAATATTTTTGGTATGTGGGATTTTATAATTAATTTAAAATGCTTCATATTTCAAAATTGCTCATCAGAGAGGTGAGGAAAAGTTTAGTGTAGTAGAATCTTGCCATATTGTAGAATTGAAACAAACAAAACCTCTCAGTGTCTTAAGACTTCAGACTGCAAAGGATCCCTCCACCCCAAATATTGTGAAAATGCTGTGTCTGGCTATTCCTCTAGGTCGTTCAGGTCAAGCAAAATGTTTTAACCTATTATCGTATAGCGTAACTCATTTGCAACATGACTAACCATTTGGGACAAATAATTATCTCACTTTTATTTCCAAATCTTTAGGAATAAAGATTTTTATCCTCCCTTGATAGCTAACTCATGTCAGTGTTTTATGACCTTAAGAATCAATAACTTTTTTTTTTTTTACAGTCAAGCAGAATTCCTCTTTAATATTAAATTTGCCTCACATTATTTAGGACAATCTTTTGAGGTGGTGGTAGGTACTATTACATGAAAATTTCCATATTTTTAGGAAATTGGTTATCTGTGAAACGTTTAAACTTCTTGTTTTTAAGACTTAGCATAGTGATTGAAGAGTGTTACTTCTCAAGACAAAATGGTACCTGCTTCACTACTTAATGGCAGCAAAGCCTCAGGAGAGTTACTTAAGCTCTCTGCCCTTGTTTCTTATCTTTAGAATGGAGAGATTAATGACCGTGTTCATCTTAAAGGATTGTTTTGAGGAGTAAGAGAGGTGATCTGTGTAAAATATTTAGCACAGTGCCTAGAATATATTAAGTGCATTAATCATTATTCCTGTTGCTACTTTAGTGAGCAGTTCTGTCTTAAAAATTCAACTAGATATGAAAACAATGTTTTTTCAAATCCTTATTTAGTCAGAATCATATACTTTGAAAGTGTTTTATGGGAGTTAGGGGATAGTTTGTAACAGTACACATTGCAGCTAAGTGATTAAGATGACAAATCTAGTTGCAATCATATGACAATTTAAGGTATTTTAGAAGAGAGTAGAGGGGAAAACTTTTAGAGTGGAAGGAGTGGTTGTCCCAAGGAAAAAAAGTAGTACAATATATATGAGAAACAGACAGTAGCCTCTATCATGAAGCAGAGTACAATCTTTGGATAATAGAAGAGATCGAAGTGATTAGGTCTTGGGTAGAAGAGTGATTAAGAGTTTTTAACAGCATATTTGAGGAATATGATTCCTGTATATAGTTTGGCTTGGGCAAGAGAGGTTTGGGTAGAGAAGAGATATGTGGATGGAGCTAATGCGGTGTCTAAATTAGGAGATTCTGAAGCAGGTGAGAAATGGGGTTGGGAGTGAAAAGAGTTAAGTTAGTATTAGAAATTTAGATTTGTCAGCATATGTGGTAAATAAACTTTCCAAAGTGACTGTTTTAAAAGATAAAGGGCAGATGAATGCAATATGGAACCTTCAACAGTAAATATTGCCAATAGATTAAAAAATGATTAAAAGTAGAAGAAATATATTAGTTTGATTTATATTATATAATATGTATTTATATCATTGGTTTTTGACTGTTTCAATCTATAAAAAAAGGAATTTAATCAGTTTGACCTGAGAGAAGTGATAAGGGAAACAGAGAATAAGGTTAGTATATTAAGTGTGTGGTAGCATAGGATTTGTTCTCAGGACTGGGATTTAATTTCAGTTATGCCATATTCACATTGAATGACCTTGGTGGGTGTAAGAGACTTTATTTTTCTGAGCCATTTTTCTCATCAATTAAAGGGCGATAATATCTCAAGATTGTTTTAAGGACTAAATAATGCCTAAAAATTACTAATCCTAATAAATAGTACCCATTGCTGTGAAATGGGGTTTGCCCAAAGAAAAGTAATAATTTAGTTAAATGTAACTATTACAGATGTTAGCAAAAGTAATTTTTTAGAAATTCCATTGCTAAAGGCTGTTCTCCAATGAGGATTCACATGAATCACCAACCACAGAAAATTGAGTGAATATTTTTCTAAGTTAGACCAAGGATGTTTCATAGTTACTACCATTCTGGTTGATGCATGGTAAAGAAGTTAATTGATTACAAACAATGGATGCCTTAAGGGATTTGGATTTAATTCCCTTGTGTTCTGTTTGAAAACTGCAAAAATGTGAGGTCTCATTGGTGCTATTAATAATAAACAAAATAGTCATGATACTGACCACATTAAGAAATTAGATTGTGTTGTTGTGTAGTTAAATAAGGGGCATTTCAAATTTAGGTGATGATCTAGTTAAACTTCTCGGAAGGATTGTGAAAAAGAGGAAAATACACCAAAAGGAAGGATTTAGGACTATAGAGTAGGGGATCAGTACTTCTTAAAAACTTCTTTAAATTGTTTTTTTATGAAATAATATTCTAAATACATTGTCACAATATTATATCTTTTTATAAGCAAATAAAACAATACTAAATGAAAAGTTGCAATGTGCATTGCTGTGTTTACAAGAGCATTTTCTTTTAATTTGTTGCTGTTTTGGTACTGCAGAGTAAAGGAGTTTGGAATTAGTCCATCAGACATTCCCTTCTCACAGGGTAGTGGCAGTCGCCCTGATCTCTCTCCTTCTTATGAGTATGAGGACTTTTCTCCTTCAATTACCAGGTCTACTTCATTCTATACATAAGATGTTTATTTTAACAGTTTCTTTTGAACTGTGCTTTGTATAAACATTCCATTTACTTCTTTTGTCCTGGACCATTTTAGTTTTCATTATCATTTCATTTGCCAGGTGATATTTATACTGCATGATCTGCATTCTTATGTCCTTTATTAATTTATTTACTTTAAAATATTGATTTAGAATTCAGGCTTCTTATTTTCCCCTCATATTTTTTAAGGATGATGTCACTTTTGCATATTTACTATTAAAAGACAAATTGTCTTGCTTGAAATGAAGAGTTTACCTTTATTTTATATGACTGTATTCTGTATAACTTTCCTTGTCTACAAGGAAATAAGAATCATCCTGACTTAGAAAGTATACTCTCTCCCAGATGCATAAATTTAAGTATAATGAGTAAACATTTTTTAAATGATAGAATCTTTATACATTTTGGAAATAAAATTATTTCACACATAGCTATTTTAATTGAACATTGCAACTACCAAAAATCTGCAAAGTGTATCAAATTTTCTGTTTTGGCAATGATCCATTTATTGATCTAATTGCCATTGTTAACATTTTTCAGCTCATGTAATTTAATTGCAACAACAGTTTCTTATTTTCGTTGAAATACTGAATCTACATACTTCACTAATTCTTATTTGTTGTGCACAATAATTATATTTTAAGTAATAATGAAGTGACCTAAAATTAAACAACCAAACATCCCTTTTAGTGTTTCCACAGATTTCAGATCAATTTGACCTATAAAGGTGACATCATCAATTTTAGTATGTTAATTGAATTACTTTTATATTGAATAGTTGGTATTTTCTTATTCCTCTGCATGGGTGTTTGTTAACTTTAAATACCACTTATGTATTTATAGGGTGAAAGAATTGACTGTAGACCCATCCGCCGCTGGTGATGTCCGTCCAATAATGCACCATCCACCCAACCAGATTGATGACTTAGAGACACAGTGGGGTGTAGGGAGTTCCCCTCAGAGAGATGATCTGAAACTTCTTTGTGAACAAAATGTGAGTGACTTAGTATAATTGTAATTGATCTAATCTTGATTAATTCATTTCATCAATAACAGAACTTAATAACTGAAAACTATCATTTAAATCAGGGGTCAGCAAACTATAGCCTTTGGGCCAACCATCTGTTTTTTACAAATAAAATTTTATTGGAACATAGATGTGCTTATTCATTTATGGATTATCCTGGTGCTTTCTTACCACAATACCAGTGACAGACCATATGGCTCACAAACCCAAAACATTTATTATCTGGCCCTTGAAGAAAGTTTACCAACTCCCTGATATAAACATTTTTTCTTTCCTGATTTTTATACCAATACTAAATTTGAGAATTTTAAAAATTAACATAGGGGAAAACAGCTTTAAGAATTACACATAAAATATAACATAAATAAAGCTTAAAAACAAAAAAAGTATGGACACATATGTATTGAAAAGATTCATGTACTATATTAAAATCAAACATGGCAAAATGCTAACATTCATTAAATCTGGTTGCTTTTCTATATGTTTGGAATTTTTAATGATATTTCATACTTTAAAAATTTGATTGCCCAACTACTCAAAAAATAAAGAAATACATGCCCATTGTATAAGAACATAAGGTATAAATAAATTTAAAAACAGAAATAATATATATACTTTCACATAATTGCCTTTAATATATTGAGAGGTACTTTTCTGTGAGATATAAAAGTTATTTAACTTTATTTTTAAAATGGATATTCTGTATAGTTTTATATAATTATATTCCCACTAAGAATCCTGTGGTGGCATTTTTTTCTTTTTTTAAATTTTTAAATTTTTTGTAATAGTTCAATTTCTTGGTAGACATTTTCTTACAATGTTAAAAGTTACCATCGATGAGTTGCTTACTACATGACATACATTTGGTAAGCATTTTACTTATTATCTAATTCTAACAACTCAATGTGGTAGATACTATAATTGTCCCTACTTTATAATTTCTATTCTAAGAAGTTTAAGTAACTTGACCAAGATTATGCAAATAAAAGTGCTTAAGCCAGGATTGGAGCCTAGATCTTTGTTATTCCAGAGCCAAATTTTATATTAATTAAACTTATTGCTACTGCAATATAATATTCTTTGAAAACATGAAAACAATATAACTTTAGTTGTTATGTTGTAATGCTTTCTAGTGGATATTAAGGCCAAAATATTCTAGAGTAACAAATAGACATACTACTTTTATGTTCCATGTCCCTCTCTATTACTGAAACAGGGCTTAAAGCAGCAGTTCTTAACCAGGGGTGATTTGACCCCCCAGGGCAAAATGTGTGTAGACAGTTTTGGTTGTCACAACTAAGGTGACGTTGCATGCATGTAGTGAGTAGAGGCCAAGAATGCTGCTAAATATCATACACTACACAGGACAGCATCCCCCTCACCTCATCCCTGCAAAATGTCAGTAATTCTAAAATTGAGAAAATCTGGTTCAAAGTAAAAGTTCTAAACTTTGAACCATAGAAAATAAAGAACTAAAAATGAGATCTTGGCTTCAGTCCATCACCTGTCTCTACAAGTTTTGAAAGAGACTGTAGTTGCTCTCAGAATCTTTAAAGCAAACCCTGTATTGCACCTAGATGTCGCACATCCCCAAGATACGGAAAAACCAGAACAAGACGGACACTCCCTATAGCAAATCTTTCCATTTTATTTATGCATCTGTTGGGCCTCTGCAGGGCCTTAATTTGCAGAGGTTAGCTAGGTGACCAAAGCTAATCCAGGGTTTTTGTAAGTATGACATCATGAGTTCTTATAGCCTTCATGTTTGAGAGAGTGTGCATTTCTATTATCTTTACTACCCCTAGGGAATTATCTTGAGATGGTTCAGCATTAGCCTTTAGTTAAGTAATGGTGCATGTGTACATATTGTTATTAAGTATTAACAAAGTAGATTAAAATGAAATAGTATCTAAGATAGGCTCTAGAGATCAAACTAATGCAGGTAGACAAATTAGAGGAATAATCAAATGCATTAGAATTGCAGAAAGAGAAGATATTTGTATAGACAAAAGTATTCAGAGTAGACTTTATGGAAATAATAGGAACTTGCCTTAGTATCTTGAAGCAAAGAAAAGAAAGAGAATATTCAGGGCTTTTGAAGGGTAGGTGGCCAGAAGAAATGAGTAAAGGTGTATTGAATGTGTGTGTTCATCAGAGAGAGAGTGAGAGAAAGAGAGAAAATACGGAAAATGCCAGCATGTCCTGATGAAAAACAGATGCATGTTTTCCCAAAGAGAACAGTTCTTTGGCTATAAACTTTTAGGGTTCTATACACTTTTAGGGATGGTATCTTATTGATGAGAGTCAAATGTCTGCTTATATTTTATTTAATCAAAATATGTACATATATTTGGAATCATATTTTATTTGAAAAATTCTTTTTCTACTCACATTTTATAAAGCAATTGTAAGTAAATTCTTTATGATTGTCTTTGTCACTAAAGCCACATATTGAGGAAATAAATCATTGGAGACTGGAGGAAGGAAGCTCAAAAAAGAAAGCAAAGCTACAGTAGTTTTGACTTGATAAGTAAGACCAAAATATGAATATGTTGTATATATAGTCAGTTGTCCTTTGGTATATGTGGGAGATTGGTTGCAGCATGGCCTGTATAGACCCAAATCAAGGCACACTCAAATCCCTTAGTTGGCCCTGCAGAACCTGCATACATGAAAAGTCAGCCCTCTGTATGACTTAGGTTCTGTATCCCACAAATACAGTATTTCCAATCCATGTTTGGTTGAACAAGGTGTATAAATGGACCTACATAGTCCAGATCTGTGATTTTTGTGTTGATGAATTAAAATTTTGGTTTGTCAATTGAAATTTCCATTAAAATGCCAGGTGCGGTGGCTCATGCCTGTAATCCTAGCACTCTGGGAGGCCAAGGCGGGTGGATCGCTCAAGGTCAGGATTTCGAGACCAGCCTAAGCAAGAGCGAGACCCTGTCTCTACTAAAAATAGAAATTAATTATCTGGACAACTAAAAATATATATGTAGAAAAAATTAGCCGGGCATGGTGGCGCATGCCTGTAGTCCCAGCTACTCGGGAGGCTGAGGCAGAAGGATTGCTTGACCTAGGAGTCTGAGGTTGCCGTGAGCTAGGCTGATGCCATGGCACTCACTCTAGCCCGGGCA
>CAUYSK010036161.1:0-17743 GCA_963575035.1 Avahi laniger
TATCTTCATTACTACAGAAAGAGGTAGAATAAAGAATACAAAATAAAACAACAGTTTACACAACTTTAGAATATATGCACACACAACAAGAACATTTTCTTTCCAAGAATATGGTGGTTGTTCTCTAAGATATAATCCTACGCATTCTTCTCACTCTAAACATTCTCTTTGAAGGCTGCATCTATTCCCACAGCTTTAATTATCAGCTATACCTGCTGATGATGTGTGTGTGTATGTGTGTGTGTGTGTGTGTGTGAGTGCATGTACGTGCACGTGTGTGTATGTATCTATCTCCCCCTTAAATTTCCGACCATATTTCCAATCATATTTCTACCTACTGGATATCAGAATATTCCACAGGCCCTTCGAATTCAAAATGTCAGAAACTAAACATATTATCTTTCTCCCTTTTCTGCCCCAAACTCCTGTTTCCTTTCTGTAATCCCAAAATTAGTTTTGGGATCCAAATGGTTGCCAAATCCTTTTGGAATTATTAATACCTCTTCCATTTATTCCCTTCTCTCTGTTCCCATTCACTGCTCAGTGATTAATCCTCACCAAGATAACTAAAAAAGCCACCAGGGAGCTCTTAAAGTCTGCAGCGGTTTTCTCTCCAAATCATATTCTGAACAAACTAGTAGTCTTTCCTTCTTTCTTTTTTTTTAGAGATAGGGTCTCACTCTGTCACCTAGGCCAGAGTGCAGTGGTGTGATCACAGCTCACTAAAGCCTTGAACTCTTCGGCTCAAGCAATCCTCCTGCCTCAGCCTCCTGGAGTAGCTGGGACTATAGGCATGTGTCACCACACCGGGCTAATTTGTTTTAAAAAAATTTTTTGTAGAGCCAGGGTCATGCTATGTTGCCCGGGCTGGTCTCAAATTCCTGGGCTCAAGGGATCCTCCTGCCTCAGCCTCCCACAGTGCTGGGATTACAGGCGTGAGCCACGGCACCCAGCCCTAGAGTAGCCTCTCTTATAATTAAACATGGGCTAAGTGCTTTATCCATACTTTTATTTCCTGCTCCTGTCCCTACAACCTCAACACTCCCCGGACCCCATCACAGGTCCATCCACCACCCCCTGTGCTTTCGTTCACACCTTTCCTGTGCTCATAAGGCCCTGAACTTCTTCCTGATGACTCTTTCCACTTTTCCTGCTTTGTTCAACCTTATCTATGAATTCTTTCCCACTGATGCATAATTACCCATTCAGTTCTGTCCTTCCACAGTACTTTGTTCACACCATTAGTAAAGCACCTAGCATAGTGTGTTATCATTAACAGATAATTCTTATCTCTCCTGTTAAGTACTGAAGTAATGAGTGAGGTATTGGACTGAGTCTTGCCTGTTTTTCTACCTTTCGCACCAGGTACGTAGTGGCACACACCAGGAGTCTGTTCAACTGATACCCGCCTACCATGGGCCAGGCAAGCCCACACAGCCTCGCTGCATTCAGTCATCCTGTTGCTGCCCCTCAGGAAATGCTGCAAGCCTGGAATAATTTTCTTATTCTAAGCAACCCTGGCCATTTCTTCCTTTCTTGGAATACTACGTTTTCTACAAATCTTTTCCAACTACCTGAAAGACAATTAGTAATTTTCTTCCTATTTTGCCCTCCTAAAACATGTCAGTTCCCTAATCTCTTCATTCACCATTTGGCACAATAAATATATTCTATTTTACATAAAGTGTAGACATCATAAATCCAGATGGTGTGTGCAACCCTGTCTCATCTCTGAGATAACAATGTCAAGAAACAGATTTTGGAACTAGGTGGGCTTCTTACATTGACCAATACCCTACAGCCACGCCAGAGCCCAAGTCTTCTGATGGTCTTATGTGCTTCTGTTAGGTTAATAATCAGGCTGTGAAGATCTTAATGGTGTTTACCACAACCTTTAAACTTTGTACATGTAGCAAAGGTGACGTTTGTTTTTCCATGGCTAAACCAAAGCTCCACTGAGTTTATCTAGTACCAGCTGATGAACCACAGGATACAGAAACTGGTTCAGGATCTCCCAGGTAAGAAAAGGAGTGGACCACTAGAGTTAAAGCAGCCTTTGAGGCCTTTCTCAGCAACGGTTAAAGAAAGATGCCATATATTTTTTTCTCCTTTTCACCAAGGTACTACAGATTCATTAAATTAAAAGTAAAGGGAAATAGCAATATCCCTTTCCACCCAATTCAATAATGAAGACACCATAGAAGTTTCTGAGAAAAGGAGTGACAGAGAAGGTGTTATCTAGTATATACAATTAAAAGACAACAGGCAATTCTCACTAGAGACATGTTACAAGTCAATAATGACTGTCAAATTTGATTTTCCACAGAAAGACTACAACAATGTACACTTTTGACAAGTAGCCTAATAACCCACATTTTATAGAAATGACAACAATTTAATCAACCTATATTTGGTTGAAAAATACTATTAAGCACCTTTGTTGGAAGCCTATTAATAATATAATATTATGACACACGGTACATATTAAGAAAATAGTATCTAACATTTAATGAATGCTTACTATGCGCCAGGTACTATGTCAAGCATTTAAATGGATTGTCTCATTTAATTCTCACAACCCACCTTTCATGCAGGTCCTATTACTATCCTCATTTTACAAAAGAGGAAACTGAGATTTAGAGAGGTAATGTGTTTCCAAAGTCACAGAACTAGCAAGTGGTAGAGTTAAGATTCAAATCCAAAGATATTCATCTCCAGAATCTACCCTCTTAATCACCGTACTCTACTAAAGTTCCTTTGAAAGCAAATTAGACAAAGCAATAATGTAACCAGCCTACATAAATGTATTTTTTAAACTAAATGAAGTATTAGATGATAAAGTTTTAATTTCATTCTTTTTTACCCTTTTAAACTATAACAAATTAGAAGGCCTTTTCTTTTGTAGGTTAGCTGGCTGGAGTTCTTAAGCAAATCACACTCAAATGCATCTACCACTTACAGTTTCCAAAGAACTTGTGAAACACGATCAGTACGGAAGCCTTCTAGATAAGACCGTGCCCCAAATATTTTACAGTTGCCTAATTACCATCTAATCTGACAGAAAAAATATACAAGCAATCTGTCTTTCCCGAATCTTTCCAAAACATTTAACTTAGGTCATAAAAAACAACTCTCTTCTCTCATTCATGTTTCATCCATGTACGTAATATTTTAATTAATGCACATAATTATAATAACAAGGACACTGGCCTAAACAGGTTCAAGAACAAGCACAGCTGATTCCTGGTAAGTATGTTCAAACAGCGGAGGCAGACGTGCCACAGCAAGAGCCTACTGCTGGCCGTGTGGCAGGCACTCATTTGCTGAGTGCACGGCAAAGAGATGTTCCTGGATCTCTGAAGCCAGTTAAGAAAGTTTCTGAAGTTTCATGTAACTATTCTATTAGCTTACTTTCTTGATTATTTTTTCTTGATTTTTTTTTTTTAATCAATGTACATACAAATGGCTGAGAGGGCATCTTAATGTTTTTTGTTGCTGGTCTCGAACTCCTAGGCTCAAGAGATCCTCCCACCTCAGCTTCTCCAGGCAGCTGGGACCACTGGCATATGCCACCAGGCCTGGCACAAATAATTGTTTTTAATGTTAGAACTGAGATGGAACTATAATTATGAAGAATGTGTCTATTTTATGGAATAATGATTGCTTATGTTCATAGATGGATGTCAATGACTTCTTACTAAATTATAAAAAGATATTTATATTAATACATTCAATTTTTTTATGTTATATAAAACATATACAACTGAATATTTATTCTGTCCCATAATTAAACATCATTAAGGTTCCAGAGAGCAGTCATCTTTTACTGTTAAATATTTAGCTCAACTTTGTGCTAAGTCTGCTAATACATACTTTCTACTGATAAGATAATCATCCTTCTCTGGCCTTAGAATATCCTTCTGACACTCTGGCCTTACAGTTCTTTGAACTCCTCACCTCAGCCACTCACTCTTGTGAGATGCAGCCTGGTCTCTGTCGTTACCAGTAACCACGAACCCTCGGTAAGGTCAACTCCATGCAACCCACCCTTGGACCACTCCTCCTCTCTCTGGCTCTTGTGCCGCCACGCCCAGAATCCTTCAGCCCCTCCAGGACCTACAATCTGATGGTTCTACCCACTTTTTTGTGCTTCATCCCCTGATGTCTGTCTTCCTTCCTTGCCCAACTGAACTCCGTGGTCAATCGTTACAAGCACTCCCTTGCTTGTGCCCGCCCCTCCCTTGCCTCCCTGTCACTGCCTCACACTCACTTGGCAGGATGGCAACCTTAGTTAAATCTCATTCTCCGCCCAGTCTCCATTTGCACCGCTGCAGCTGAGGCCAGAGAAAAACTCTTAACAATGCTAATGCCACCTGATCTCACTTTCAAGCCATGCTCCTCAGCAACTGCTGTATTTCCCTAGTCCATTCACTTTCCCTCTCTCCTATATGCCACTTCCATCCATTTCCCCTTTTCTTCAAACTCCCCTCCCTACATATCCCCACTCGTCCTCACTCTCAGCTGAAACATGATCTTGTTTCCTTTTACCCTGGAGAAACTGAAACAATCAGAAGCAAATCTTGACAGACTCCCACCACCACCTTTACCCTTCAACCACACATGCACCTATACTCTGCCTTCTCACCTGTTATTACGGATGAATTTCCCATGCTCCTAAATCCCTCTACATGCAGAATAAATCCCATCCACTCTTACTCCAGGATATGGCTCTCGCTGTTCTCTCTCACTCCTACATCAATTTCCCACTCTACTCGGTCACTCCTCCTAGCTGCAATCAAACACTATTTCTCCCATCTTAAAAATATCCTCTCTCACTCTCCACTTCTCCCTTCAGCTATTACCCCATGTCTTTGTTCCTCTTATCACCAAAATTCCTCGAAAGAGCAGCTTACACTTGCTATCTTCAACTCCTCTCCTCCCATTATCTATTGAACCCATTCCCTTCTGGCTTTCACCCCCAACACACTACCAAAACTGCTCATGGATCACCAATGATAGTCACATTGCTAAATCCGATGGCCAATTCTTGGTCTTCATCTATCTTGACCTATAGCACCACTTGGCACACTCGATTACTCCTTTCTCCTGGAGAACACTTCGTTTACTTGTCTCCTGGACTACTGCAATCTCGTTATTTCCTCCCTTTGTCAATATGTATCTATACCTTCAAATTATAGCCAGAATCTCACCATTGCTACCACCTTGATTCCAATCCACTACCATGTAGCTTCCTAACTGGCCTCCTTGTTTCAGTCTATTTTCAACACAGGAGGTAAAGTGATCCTAATAAAACCAAAGTCACAGATCATGTTACTCCTCTGTTCAGAACCTTTCAATGGCCCCTCTGTTTCTCTGGGTAAAAGCTTCCATCTTTACAAGGCCTATGATGTCTTGTGAAGTCTTGATCTGCTCCCATTTCCTCTTTGATCACACTCCCCTCTTCCTCTGCCATCGCAGGTGTGCCGCATGCAGTCTTTGCCCTGGTGGCTTCTTCTGTCTGTACTGCTCGTCCTCCAGAGAGTCAAACGGCTCACTCTTTGACCTCCTTCACATGTTTGTTCTAACGTCGCTATCTCAATGAGGCCTATCTTGACCACCCCATTTAATGACAAACCACATCCCTACAGGTAACTCCCTGGTCCTCTTACACTGTTTAAATATAGTCTTATCATGCTATATAATTTATCCATTTATTATGCTTACTGTCCAGTTTCTCTCCTCTAGAATGTGCACTCACAAAAGCAGAGATCGCTGTCTCATTTACTGATATATCACCAGCATCCAGAACACTGTCTGGCATACAGTAGATACTCAATAAGTGTTTGCTGAATGAATATATGAATGAACTATTATCCCTTAACGTTACTAAAGTCAGGATCTAGTAACTAGTTTACTAGCACCTTTTAATGAAGAACCTTTGTATACTTTCCTGGCACATTTTCATTTTGTAAGTCATGGTAAAATGTCATTAACTTATATTCCATTCATTTCATAATTTGTAAAAAATGATTTTACCTGGGTTGAAAATTTTAGTTTCTCAAATTTATTAAGAGAGGGTTTTCTGAGTAAATTAATTGCATAAGGAAAATTGTTGGGAGATGTGTTTACTTAAATAATTTTTAAGGACATGGTAAATTGCATACAAGTGGCACTGGTTATAAATTACACTGTAACGATTAATATTTATTTTGAAAAGTAATCATCAAGGGCTTACTATGATCGAGGTACTCTGTAGGGGTGCTCTGGGACATAAAAAGCAAGTGTTCCACTGAGGGATGAACAATCTACAGGCAGATATAAGGCAGCTGCACAAATATCGACGGATACAAAGAGGTATCTGAGCACTGGAAAAGAGGAGCAAAGCCAAAGGGAAAGATTCTGAGAGGACCATTTAAAATGGGAACTAAAGTTTTCATCTGAAACTCAGATGGGGGTAGAGGCATTCTGGATGGAGCATGGAAAATGAATAAAGACAAAGGAAAGTACGGAAGTATCTGGGGCACACTCATTAAACGAGAGAGGAAGAGAACAGAAGAGGTAAGAGCTGAAAGGACAGAATTAGATCATACAGGGTCTCACCTATTCAGCTAAAGAGTTTGACTGTTGAGCTACAGAACTTATATCAAACGTCTTGATGAGAAGGCTGATCACTGTATTAAAGCAAACTCCTAAAGATCTTATTAGAAACAATTCATTAGTAGTTAATGTGGAATCTCAGTGTGGTATGGAATAATGAAAAGTATGTGGGTACTGGCCCCGGAAAAACGAGCGCACAGCCCAGCACATTACTGTTCGTTACCTGAATGATCTTGGCTTTAATTTCCTCACCTGTCAAATAGAGCTAATGATGTGGATTCTGTAAAGCCAGTATGAGGATAAAGTGTCTGACACACAATAACGTGCCTTATTAAATGTTAGCTTCTTTATTGTATCTTATTTTAAAAATAGCTTGTAAAGCTGGTATGTAAACTATATCTAAATATGGCTGTTACAAAAAAAAAAAAAAAAGGCTGCGATGTGTATTTTTCAGTGACCCAAACTGTCCTTTTTCCTAAATGGTGCTAAGCAGAGAGAGTACACTGAATATAGCAGGCGAGGTTCATATGCAAAGTGGAACACATGACCCCTAAGAATTTTAAAAATGGATTCTGGATTCAACATACAATTAAGTAAACTTTCAAAAGTAATAATCTGTGAGTCAAAAAAAGAAAATAATTTTATTTTTTATTATAGTTTCTATTCACTATTTTTCGCCTTAAAAGTTTCTCTCTTCTTTTATTTTTTTTGAGGGGGGACAGAGTCTTGTTCTGTCTCCCAGGCTAGAGTGCCGTGGCATCAACTTAGCTCAGAGCAACCTCAAACTCCTGGGCTCAAGCAATCCTCCTGCCTCAGCCTCCTGAGTAGCTGGGACTACAGACGCATGCCACCATGCCTGGCTAATTTTTTCCATTTTTAATAGAGACGGGATATTGCTCTTCCTTACGCTGGTCTTGAACTCCTGAGCTCAAGCAATCCTCCTGCCTCAGCCTCCCAGAGTGCTAGGATTACAGGGGTGAGCCACTTCGCCCAGCCAAAGTTTCTCTCTTCTAAACCCTGACATTAACTTTCCCCTGTAGTTGGAATAGTTTCTAAACATGGGTTCTAAGATCTGCTGATGCAGACTATGGAGTAAATACATGGAGTACAGGTTAACATATGGCCCTCATAAAATTGCTGTTTGGTCAAGTTCCTCGTGTTCAGCTAGGCTGAGGACAGAGGAGCCCATTAAATCACCGAAGGCACTGCAAATCTAGATAAGAGAATTGTAATTTTTCCTTCTGAAGTCACTTCCATGACTAATTCTACATTTGCCACTCCATCTGCCTTCAAAACTGACCACAAGTCCCACTTATTCCATCAAGCCTTCCTCGAACAACAAAACCTACCATGTACCTACCACTCACCCTGGTGTCCTACATACTCTACCCTATGATGACAATAATGACCTATGGACTGAAAACCGTACTGGGTGCTTGGCTTATGTCATTTCACCTGAACATCACAGGAACACTAGAAAGCAGGAAGTACTGCTGGTGCGCAGGTAAAGAAATCAAGATCTAGTAACTTGGCTAAAGTGACATAGTTGGCAAGGTAGAGAAATGGGGTGCAAAACTGTCCATCCCCAAGCTGGCTCTCAACCATCATGCCATGTTGCTCCAGCGCTGGGCGCTGTCTGGTTTATCATGTGGATTGTTGTTTAATGAACAGGTCTTGTCTAACCAACCAACTTGCACACTGGTGTGCTAAGCATAGTGGACACTGAATAAATATTTTTATGATAATTTTAATGACCGTTTGTCTTCCTAGATCATATAGCGTTCTTGGAAACCCTGAAAACATTATTTGGCTATATTGTGTCTAGGCTATTACCTGACCCTCATAAGACAAAAAAGAAAGTAGCAGTAGTCCTAGTGGCAGGCAAAATAATAAGGTAGCATAGGAAAACCAATTTTGCATGTTAAACGGCTAAAATAAGAAGGTACACAAAGAATGTTGACAGCAGATTCTTCAAATGGAGAAGGAGGCACAGTAAAACTGCTTTAGAAAAGAAGCTGGAGTCGTTCGCCTCAGATACAGCTCTGGCTTAGTAACTACTCAAAATAGGTAATTCCGTCATACATTTCATGTACTTAAGTGTGAAACAAAAGTCCCTATTTGAAATTTTAAGTGATAAGAACAAAAAACGATCAAGAACTTTTGTCTTCCACATAATAACTAGAGATTCTTTCTCAAATTCCACTCATTTCAGATATGACCTGGGCATCCACAAATGACTTTCAGTATAACAAGCTGCTCCCATTTCAGCTCTGGTACAAAGACTAGAGGATGAAAGCACAGAGTGTGAGAAACAAAGTACAGTTGTGAGGGAAAAGGAAATAAAAGTATGTTTTTGCTACCAATGACTTCTTACAGACTTTTGCAAAAGAACCGTATCTTTAAAACATCAGTAAAAATTAATACATGCTGACAGTTCTGACTTACACACATGGCTATTGAGCATCTAAAATATGATTAGTCCAAATTTGAGATGTGCAGCAAATCTAAAATACACACCAGAACTGAAGAACAGTATAAAAAAATGTAAAATATCTCAATAATTTTTTATACTGATTCCATTTGAAAGGATATTATTTCAGATATACTGGTCTAAATAAAATATGGTATTAAAATTAATTTCACCTGTTTCTTTTTACTTTTAAAGGTGACAGGAAAATTTTAAATTATGCATGTAGCTTGCATTATGTTTCTTTTGGACAGAACTGATATAGAAGATGCTGTGGAAAAACCAGCCAGGGGGAAAAAAATATCAATTGTGATTCAATAGACTTAAGATTTGTCAGTCCTTTAAACAGGCCTGCTAAAAAGAATTCCTTTCTCCAGAAGATGGGTATTTTTGGTGTTATATACACTTAAGACTTAAAAGCAGAGCAGCTTGGGTTTACATATGATCTCTGCCACTGACCAGCTCTGAAGTCGATGACATAACTTTGGGTAAGTGACAAGGGCAAACCTACCTCCTAATCTTATTATGAAGGTTAAATGCAATAACATAAAGAGTCTAGCATTTTAAATGGTAAATATTATGATCCTTCTCAGAAAATTTCTGTGACATGCTTTTAAACATATTTTGGTGGCACTTCATTTAAAAAAAAAAAAGGACTAATTAAACTAGGGACTTCGTGGTTGCTGTTTTTAAAGACTTAAACTTCTGAATTTTAATAAAACAGACTGTACTGTTAGGGACAATTATAAAATCTTCATATTTAGAGATCTTTAAGAAGAAAAGAAGTTTATCAGGCAATGTCTGCTGTAACTGAAAAGAAAAAAGTTTTAAAAAAGAAGAAAAGAAGCATATTATTTCTCCTGGAAAGTTTTAATCAGGAAGTAGAACAGAAAGGCCAGTTAGTTAATGCTATTTGCAAAAGAAAGGTAAATCTGGTTCTAAAATTCAACTGGGTGATGCTAGGGAATTCATTTAACATTTCTGGAATATCGATTTCCTCATTTATCAAATGATGATGGCCGACTAAATGATCTCTAGAATCCTCTTCAGCAGTAAGGCTCTTGTCAACAATGAATCTAGAGGTCAAATATAAATTTCTGTTCATTGCTTTCAGGTGTCTGGCCTACCAATGCATTCTTATTCCTCATTACCTCTAGTCTAGGTTAAAGACGCTTCCAGAGTTGGGCACGGTGGCTCATGCCTATAATCCTAGCACTCTGGGAGGCTGAGGCGGGAGGATGGTTTGAGGTCTAGAGTTCGAGACAAGCCTGAGCAAGAGCAAGACTCCATCTCTACTAATAATAGAAAAATTATCCAGGCGTAGTGGTGCACGCCTGTATTCCCAGCTACTCAGGGGGCTGAGGCAGGAGGATCACTTGAGCCCGGGGGTTTGAGGTCACAGTAAGCTGTGACGACACCACTGCACTCTAACTGGGGCTACAGAGTGAGACTGTGCCTTGGAAAAAATAAATAAATAATTGAAAATTAAAATAAAAAAATAAATAATAGGCAAGCAAGCAAGCTTCCTGACAGTCTTCTATAATAAGTGCTTGCCCAAGTTGCTGTTCCATGAACTTCCACATTCTCCTCTCTGCACACGATTCCTCTTGATGACACATGTCCTGCTTAGTACTGAGTGTGTTTAGAAGCCAATTAAAAACAGAATATTACTCCTTTTTCCTACTTCAACTCCAGGTTCTCGTTTAACTGCTCTCACTTTGTGGGTGCTTTCAATGTTTATAACTGACATATTTGTTAAATCTGAAAAAGGTATATAGCAAAATGAATGTGCCATTTAATGTCAAAAGTAACAAAAATGATCTGTAACACAATTATTTGTGGAATGACCTGCTGACTGACTGGTTAAGGTTTACCAGGATTAAACAGGATTCTTAACCAGGAATTTTATTTTATTTTCTGATCTAAGGATTAAATAAATCATCTCCAGCTTTGCCCCAGGAATGTGTGCAACTTTAGAAAATTAATCTTGCTTTCTGTAACGTAGTTTGCTTATCTCTAAAGAGAATTAGTAATAATCACATGCTCAATGGCATTGTGACCCTACCAGAAAGGCTCAGTACAAGAATGAGCTATCAGCCTCAAATGGGCAGATCACACAGTAAGAATAGACATATTAACAACACAGTGTTGGGACAGTTTTGAGAACAAAAAAGGAAAGAAACAAAAAAGAATGCCTCATTGCTGCCCAATGATAGGGTATCCAAATCCCTGCTTTCCATGTGCTAAAAGAAAAAAAGCCAATCTGGAAGCTTACTTATAGTCAGCCTAATTATTCTAGTTAATCAAGGAGAAAATGTTAAGAGGTACTTCCCTTCATATAGAAAAGCAGCACTTATAAATTACCAATAGTTGAATTAAGATCTTAGATTGCTTTTTCAATTAGCGGTAATATAAATTAAGAAGTTTTGGAGGAAAAAAAAATCACTTTTCCAGGCAGTAAGAGCACTGTTTTTTATAGCACTACTGGTTGAAAGCATATAAACTGTGGAGTCAGACTGTGGTTCTCCTGTTACGCTTGTACGCTTCAATACAAAGGCCCGAATCCAACACGTCCCTCCGTTAGGGCACACCTTGTCCAGGGCAGCCCATGTCACTTCGGCAAGAACCCCCGCTCTTCCCTCTTCTTTTTCAACCAAACTGCTCCAACAGGCATCATCCAAGGGAGGCTGGCAGTGCACACTTTTAGCCTTTGTCCTCCCCTTCTTTCTACCACCTCGTCCCAGCCCTCCAGCCAGTAGTCACCATGAGGACCTTCCTCAGTCCAAGGCAACCTGAGACCCTTTCTCGTCTGCTGCAGTACATAAATACGTTCCCAAATGTGAAATAACTGAGTAAGTGTTAGACTTACTATTTTATACTATACAATTACTATAACAGAACAATTAATAACCTAAGAAAATAAAGCCGAAATTCTGAAAATTCCTGTTCTATTTCAGGTCTCTTGGACCTATTAGGAACAAGCAAATTTGACAATGGTTTAGGTTCCCTGTGGCAATCAATAACATCAAGCAAATTAACACTCCAAAACATGATGCAACTCCTTAACTGGGAAGTCACACTGAGAATGGTGCAGTAACTTCCTTTCTGGGATTATGGTGTGTTTCAAATGACATAACGGGCGACTGCAGTTTTTCTCCAGCTGCTAACGATAAATTCGGCAATGAAGGATTTTTCAAAGCACCCACCTTGTTGAGGACATCTCGCTGGCAGCCAAGATAAAGATTGGGAAGAATTCGGGTTGGCCCAATGTTGGCAACAGGTAAGCAAGGCTGAGAAATGCAGGTAGGGACTAGAGTGGATTTTCCTTCACAGAGGCCAGGGAAACAACGAGAGAACTCAGCAAACCCACCTAAGAATAAACATTACAAAATTATACCAGGCACAAAGGAAAAACGAGCCTTCTGTGAACAACTCAGCTACAACTGTTTAAAACAGAAAAATCAAATCCCTCAGATCCAGGTGGATACCACCGCACATATACGCCCTTTTTATGAATATGCACCAGCTGCCGGTGTATATTCTAACACGTCTGAAGCATATTCCAGCAATGAGCCGTGAGCCTGGGTTTGTAAGGCTCCAATAGGACCTTCAAGCCCCGAAGGTGCTTCAGGCTACTCCCTCCTGTCTCAAACGTTCTCTTCATCTTCACATATTTTACAACATTGGCTCCCTACTCCCCACACCCCATGCAGACATTTTTTGAGAATTATAAAGAAAATTTAAATTCAGTATCAAGTAGCCAAGCCAATTATCCACAGAAGCAAAAAGAAGATATAAAAAATGTGAATTGAAGCTGAATGTCACTTCAAAATAAAATCGATCACATTAAACGTTCTTTCTAGAATTAACTTTAAATCTTAATACCATATGCATTTTTTAATCTCAGACGTATCACACAAATACTCACCCTTACTCTTACAAATATCCTCTCTATCCAGTGCTTGGGATTCCCTGGGCAGTTTGTCAAGGTCCCCATAATTACCACTGAGTTCTGGAGCTCTCCCATTCATTTCATTAAGCACTATAAAGAAGTGTTGACAGACCTAATTGCTGAGGGGACAGGAAGGCCTGTGGCAAGATTTTTGGACTCAGAATTAGAAGAATTCCATTTTTTTCCAGTCTTGTCCTTATAATGATCCCTCTATTGACCTTCATTAAGTCACAATCTTGCCACCGCTCAATGGAGAAAAATCTATGTGGCCACAGGAGGCACTCTTATCCTCTTTGGGAAGAGAAAAAATGAATAAGGTCTCCTTTGGGGTTTCCAATCTAAATTTTCCTTGCTAACCAAATTGAAACACAGGAACCAAATAGATTTTGATCAATTTTCAGATAACTCCTTTGCTATTCAAATCCTCACTACTCACTTTTAAATCTGAACTCAGGAACCGAGGAAATCTGGACTATAGGGGATACTTGTATATTTTTAAAAATATTAAATTTAAAAACAATTAACATGTTCAGATTTATTAGAAGAGAGTACAACTCACTTTTACCTCATTAAATGAGTCTTAAACAAGACCCTTAGAATCTCACAAAAGTATTTATCTCCATCTCTTTGAGTTACACTGTGTTAGACTCACCTCTGCTTTAAGAAACATACAAAATAGGCCCTCAAAAGCCTCCAGAAGTACAAGAAATTGAGAGGCGGAGAGAGTCATCCCCCATTATTATCCCCTGTATTATGTTCATGTCGAGAATAACTCAGCCAGACGCCTGTCTCTACTGTCCATGCTCAGTACAGGGTCCCCGATGCAGGGAGTTGACAACTATGTCACCTGCAAAATTTAAGACAGTGCATTCCTGGCCTCCAACCTGACTAGGTATCTGTACCTTTTTTTCACTCAGAAGCAATTAAAGTTCTTCAGCTTATTTAATTTCTTAAGGTAATCTGACAGAATAAGTGGATTTACGAGAGAAATCACAAATTTCTTTGTGTGATAGGCCCTTAGGATCTATACCTATACAGTTTCATGGTTTCATTACTTACTATTTCCAAACATGACCTCCAGCCACACAAAACTCATTGTTTTTTCACACTGCCATGTTGTTCTCTTGTCCAGGAATACCATCCCTACCCATCCTAGGCATGCACTCGTGGAGGCCACAGTACACACAGCATACGCTCTGTACACACACAAGCCACATGATCACACAACAGAGAAAAGTAAGAGCACAAGCTTTTGTACCTGAGTTCGTGTCCTGGCCTCACCCCTTTCCAGTTGTTTGATGTGGTCAAGTTACTTAACCCCTCTGACTCTTAGTTTCCTCAACTATAAAATGAGGATAATGATCATACCTAGTTGTTGAGGGGATCAGTTAATACATTTAAAGTATTTTGTGCCTGGCACATAGGTATCAGTGATTACTATTTCATTATAGTGATCGTACATTCAGGACCCAGCGTCATCTGCAAGGCCTTCCTCTATCCTTGATCTGCAGCTAATTGTTCAGGATTCACCTGAGACTTGAAGTGAAAAAAGGAATGTTTCTAAGGTTACATTTCCCAAAGTGTCCTCCAGAGTGCTGGTGTCCTGCAAGAAGCTGATAGATGGGACATTGGTCCAAAAAGTAAGAGAAATACTACATACCGTATCTCCCTGGGAGAGTCATAGCACATATTAACGTACTAAAGGCTCCAAAAAGTATCTTCAAAGAAACTGGTTTAATTTATTTAAGTCAAATAAGTTTCCTCCAACTTATGAGCATGGAATTCTCCCTAAAATACATTAACAGTTAGTGGAATTAACACTTATGGAAATGCTATACAAGGGCCATTGCAACTACTGAAATGGAGTCAATCAGAAGTTCTACACCTATGAGTATAACCACAAACAATCTCAAAAGAAGGGGTCAGCCAATATTGGTACATGAATGCCCACTGTTTAGGACTTATAATTTTGTTCTATTAGTGTTTGTTCCTTTTCAGTCTAAGTGGATAATATAGTTATTATTTAAGGTAAGGTTTTTCCCCCCAAGGCAGTTCTTATAATGATAGATGTTAAAGATTCTCATCATTCTTTGCTTATCTTACACCTACCCAACACTAACAACTGACAAGCACTATTTTATTATAATTTAATTGTATGACTTAAATTTTAACTTCTGTTAACTTATATAGTTCTGGTGTTTCTCTAAAAAACTGTTTTCATATTTTTTTTTCCTCTTTTGGTTCCAAAAGAGTTCATGGGATGGTCTGTTATTTAAATCCAACAAAACAATATTCCAATACATGTTCTTAGAAAAAGAGAAACCAGAGAATCCAAGGAAACTCCACTTGAATTTCCTTTTAAATTTATAAGTAACCGTTTTTATAAATAATATAAGTAATCATAAAATGTACTGAACAATTAGCATGTGACAAGCATTGTTCTAAGCACTTCACAAGTACTTATTTAATGGCAACCACCCTATGAGACAGGTGTTACCACTAGTCCCATTTACGGATAGGAAAATAGAAGTTTGGGATACATCGTGTAATAACTGGAAGAGGTAGGTTATAAATCTATTTCTCTAAATCCTATAGAGTTAATTTCAACTCTCCCTTGGATGCAGGGACAGCCTTGCTGATACCTGTGGGGTCCTGGCCTCACCAGCCGTGACCTGCCAGTTCTCAATACCAGACTAAAAAGGCCATGGCCCTCTCCCTAACTGAGGGAAGAGACTTGCTTCCCTAAAGCTATATAGCTCAAACGCTTTGATGAGGAAAAAGAAAAGGAACATCTGACGTGATCAGAGATATGAGAGTCTCTTTAACTGCACTTCGCATGAAACCAGCAACAAAGTTTATGGATGAACTAGCTGAAATGTAAATATAGACACTGGTTTGTTCGTGATCACAGTTTGCAAGCTGGCAGTAAAGCTGAAGCTATATCTTGGCTTTCAGGCCATCCTCCAAAGAACTTTCGGAAGGGATATAATTTTGCAACAGTCATAAACTGAGTCATCAGCCTGACAGTTCAGGGTCCAGCACTATCATTAATTAGTACAGTCATCCTAGATTACTTTAACTTCGGTGGACCTCAAAAGTAACTGTGGCTCTAGAAAATCCTAAGACAAGAGAACAGAAATAAATGAGAGAAACTATTGTTCAGCCTCAAAATAAAATGGAAAAACCAACCAAACAACACTACATTATAAAACAAAAACAAACCTTTTTCACAAATCTTTTCAACTAACATCTAGAACAAATCCAAATAAGACAAATATTTTAAAATGTTTAACAGATTTCATTGAAATCAGAGCGTTCATGTAGCACTCAGTTTGGCTTGAAATGGCCCTAACTGTGGCTTCCATTTTCTTCCAGAAAACACTACCTCAGCCAAAGTACATTTTCCCTGATCTTTATCTATGACAATGTTCCACTCTGCTGACATCCTCCTTCATTGACAGTTTTTTCCATTCACTGACCTTTCATTCACTGTTGTACTCTACTGACTCCAGTTTCATTTCATTAATTAACAACAGATGAGACACTGCTTGATTTCCCCTGAACTCTTGAAAAACTATCTGTGGCCTCACCAGCAACCCAGTTTCGAAATATGTCTAGAATGTCCCTCTTCCTTTCATCGGTTCTCTTACAAACAAGATCTACATGAGAAGAAAAGTGCAATTCATTTACGTAAACTTTCTGTTACAAATGGCTGATACAGACACAGAACACAGCATCGTCTTATCTGCCCTTGTCATAACTCTGCTGTCCCATGGACGGCAAGTTAGATTCCATTACGAGACGTCACATCAGTTCATTATCCACTGTTTAATGTAAAAAACAGTACTGAAAAACTGAAAAGCTTCTTGAAAAGTTTTCAAATATTTTTTAGAGTTGTTCAAGGACTTGACTCACTGTCCAATGTTGCCAAGTTTCTCTAATCCCTAAATTTTATGCTCTTTATCATCCAGGAATGCAAAAACAGACAGTTGTAGTAACCCACATGTGTTTCCCTAATGTAGACCTAAACCTAAGAATGGTGGAATAGCATGCACTATTCCCCTCTACTCTGAAGTATCTGTGCTAAGATGAAAGAAGAGACATACACAGACACCTCCAGCCTGCTGAGAACCTGGGATGGGCAGTCTTGGCAGACAGAGATGTGTCTCAGCCTCCACAGATATGGACACACGGGCAGACAGACTGCAATGCTAAAACCTGTTTCTGTCATTCTTCCACAAATCCAACCAAAAGAATGCATGTTTACAAACAAAAACATATTGCTTTGGACAGAGAAAACATTTGGTATAGCTTCTAAAGCATTCATAATTCAGATACCATTTTATTCTAATTCAGCCACAAAAAACACTTTTAAGAGCACCTTCTTCACAATTCCAATGATAAATATTATTTTCTGTAAAAGCCAATGTGAACCACCATTCCATTTTGGGAGGGGAAAAATCTGCCAACTAAAATAAAATACATAAAAAACTTTACTAAACACTTCCAGTTAGTCACTCTCTTCTCTTTCCTCTCATCCATGCAATCGGTTATAAATCACAGGGTATTTTCTTTAAAATTAAAGAACATTTACATAATAAACAAAAGTAGCACATTACTACAGCTTAGTGACAGTTCTTAAAATATTTTTATGGCCCAAATTCTAAAAATAGGTCCCTATCTTTTTAGTCAAACTAGAGACAAATGGCAATTCCATTATTTTATTT
>CAUYSK010036164.1:0-17352 GCA_963575035.1 Avahi laniger
GATTAATAAAATGTGGTATATGTATACCATGGAGTACTATTCAGCTTTAAGAAACAGTGGTGATATAGCACCTCTTGTATACTCCTGGAAAGCTCTGGAACACATTTACTAAGTGAGGTATCCCAAGAATGGAAAAACAAGCACCACACATACTCACCATCAAATTGGTATTAGCTGATCAACACTTAAGTGCACATATAAGAATAACATTTATTGGATGTTGGGAGGGGGGAGGAGGGGACAGGCATATGCACAAACAATGAGTGCGATGCGCACCTCCCGGGGAATGGATCCACTTAAAGCTTGGACGGGGGGGGCGGGGGGCAGGGGCATCATAGTAACCTAATCATCTGTACCCTCATAATATGCTGAAACAAAAAATAAAAAAAGAAAATAACATCCATTTATTTAGCTCATGATTGTGCAGGTCAGCAATATAAGAAAAAAAAATGAAACAATAGCCTAAATGTTAATTAGGTGGGAGGGGGGAGGCTGGAGACAGCGGGCTCTGTTTTCAGGCCGTTTTAAGATTTGTCAAACCACCGTGCGGAAACGTGGCTGGACCTCGATAGATGTAAACCGGCCTTCACCTGGTTCAAGTTCACTCTCGCTTTTCAGTGTCTTTGACATTTTGCTTCAGGAAACATAATTAAGGGCAAGAAATCCAGATAAATAAGTAGAATGAGCACTTTTTCTTTTCTCACTGCTCATTCTCTTCCTTAAAATCTTTGTTCGAATGTTATTTTATCAGAGGTGCTTCGCTGTCTGATATGAAATGGTGACTCTCTCCCCTCCACGCTTCATCCCATTACCCTCATCACGTTTCTTCAGAGCTTCCATCGCCACCTGATGTGTTCACGTAAATGTACGTGTGTATATGTCATCTGTCTGGCATTGGAAATAGAGCTACCTCAAGTCCCTCTTTTAGCCTCCAGGAGGGAGAGGAAGTGATAGAAGAAATAATTTCTCAGAGAGAAGAACACATGACTTTCTCATTTTCTGAAAACCTCCTTCTCTGGAAGCCCTTCCTTATGGAAACCTCCTCTTCAGCCTCATAGGCTACCAAGTTCTAGGGCATCCTACAGACTCAGCTGCTTAACACCGTGCAGGTTTCTTTCTTACTCACATAGTCTCATGTGGATTAAATGGCTCTTCTCGGTCATGCTCCTCCATGCAGGAACTCAGGAATCCTCGTTCCCTTCACCTTGTGATGCTGCCATCCTGAATATGTGGTCTCCGAAAGGAAAAGGAGAAACCTGGCGAAGGCACACTGGCCTTCGATTGCTGTAACCCAGGAGTGCCACACATCACTTCTGCTCACATTCCGCTGGACAAACAGTCACGTGCCTCCCAAGTATAGAGAAGGCTGGAAAATGTTGTCATCTTGTACGCTCCAGAAGAGGAAAGTGAAACAATATCTGACAAACACAGTGCTGTTTCTGTGTCAGGATCACTTTAAGAGTGCTGAAGGGCAGCTCTTCTCAGAGTCTGCATGGGGCAAGCCAGAGGTGGGGAAGAAGTTGCTGGCTGGCTGTGTAGGAGAGGTTCTTCAGGTTCTTGGCAAACCAGGGAGCCCTCTGTGGATCTGGGATGAGACTGGTGGGCTCTGGCTCAGATAGCCCTTTCCCCTGGAAGCAAACCGTCTCCCTGACATATGGATCCCTGCAAGCTTCAAACCTGAGTCCTCGATGACATGCCCTGGGGGGCATTTCCTCAGCAGTATCAAGAGTCCTGGGGCCATGTCACCAGTGCCTTTGAAGGCTGATATTGCAAAGCTCCTCCGGTGGAGCAGTTCATTTCCACGGTGTGAACAGCAGCCTAGAATTGGGTTAAGTTGGCAACTTGCACCTCAACTTTGCACTGGGCTGTTTCTTGGAGGTGTATCATTCCTTACGTGTTTATGCAAACTTTCCTTTGAGGGAACATACCTCCTCAACCTGACAGTCCGTTTGCGCACAGGCCTCCTAATATGCTCTGCGCTAGTTAAAACGTCCAATGTGGAAAGTATTATAATAGCTATGCAACCACCTTTGATTAGAAGCAGCTTTTGCTTCAGATATGATCTATGTTACCAGAAAATTGAGCATATGCAAGGGCTGGCTTAACTTCTTTATTCTTTTCCCTTCTCTTGTTTATCATTTTTTAACCTTGGGAGGTGCATTGTAAAGCTCTGAGTTCCCTGCAGAGCGTCCCATGGCATTTACATTGAGGAGCAGAGATATACAGGTACACGAAAACCATTTAGAGTAGCAAGTAAGCTTTTGAGCATAGAATTTTTTTTTTAAATATTTCATTCTCAAGCTTTGGCATATTACCTGAGAGGCAGAGTTTCCTTTAACCAAAACAACAGACCGAAACTACGTACAGAAGCTGCGCCAATGTCTCATTACCTTGTTTGGGATTTCAAGTTCCCCAACCACCCATGACTATTGAGTGTGGAACCATGCCCTTCTGCAGGTTTCCTTGAAATCTTATCTAAAATACAGCCCGGCTTTGTAATGAAAAGTAGGTGGGCTCCCACGGATGGTCGTGTAGTTTGTGCGAGGCATAAAAGGGCTTGGCAGAGGGGCTTGTCCGGCTGGAACGAAGCCCTTCTCCTGCCGGCTAAGATCTGCTCTCTGGTCCCGCGCTGTGTCAGGCCAGAGGATGGAACATCTTTCATAATTTGAAATCTCAGTGGGGCACCCTTTTGCCCAGAGGTGCTGCACAGTAAGGCTGCCATGGCCCTCACCACGCCTGGTGTCTCCAGTGTCCTCAGCCTCCAGATGACTTTCAGGCTCCTCCACTGCCACCCAAGGAGAAAAGACCCGAGGTGGAGTCCCTGTCCACAGATAACTCAGCACACATGCAAGTTTTCTTGCACATTCAAACCCTATAGGAATGTGTACACAGTGTGATAATATTTTGCTGTATTAACTTACGTCGGGTTTTTCTTCTCCTATGGTTAATATTTTCCTCTCCCTCCATGCAGCCTGTTTTAAGCAACCAGGCTGTTGTACGCTCAGTCCCTCAGGGAAGAGATGGCAAAAGTCGGAAGTAGAGAAAACAGAGTTGTCTTGACACACGTTTCCGGAAGCTGATACTCTTAGGGGATTAGCAAGGACTCATGTGTAGACAAGGAGCGGGGGCATCCTGATTCCTCCCTTTCCCGCTTTAGAAAGGGTGTCCATGGGGGAAGGGCGTTGGTAGACAGCTCTGTGGTCTGTCTGTTGGCGATTCTGTCTGGGAAGAGTCCCCTGCCCCGACATGGCATAAAGTGAGTCCTGTACCCTGAAGGGTGGCACAGAAAAACCGAACAGTCAGATGTCAAGGGTCCTATGCCTGGAATGAGGCATGTCCTCCTGAGAACCTGTATGGGCCAAACGCTGAGGTGCAGATAGGACAAGGGGCATCTCGGTGATCCCTGAATGGGCACAAGGCCACCTCCCCACTGTGTGAGCTTCCCAGAATAGGGACACAAGCCTGCAGAAAACCAGGGTGGGATAAGGAATGCTAGAGTTTAAACATCTGCCATCCCCCAAATAAACAAAAAGTTATAGGCAGACAGATGATTTGTACACCTCAACGGTGGACAGTGGGTATCCAAACCCCCAGTAGGATGAGGAAAGTATAGACCAGATTTTTTCTCACCTTTCCTTTCTATTCCAGTCCGCTCCCTTCCCTCTGTCCTCCTTTCTGTGATTGCATCATGCACCCACACTTGTGAAAGAAGCCGGTGAGTGCCCTGTGGCTGCTGGGTGGGGGGAGGGGCTGCAAAGCCAAGGCTAGATGTCACCAAATGCAAAACTGGTTTGAGGAAGGCATCTGGGAGACTCAGCTCAGCTTAGGTCTTCACACACTCCTTCACCCTGTGGCTCACATGGAGCAAGGATTCCTCCTGCCCCTTCCGGCTCTGGCATCCCTCCATGGAGACTCCAGCCTGTCCCAGAGTGCGAATGAGAAGGCTTCTTTGCTGCCTGGAATTCGGGTCCACACCTCTGGCTTCTGAATGAAGGTCACTTATGCACAGAAAGGCTTCGTGGCCTTTGGGGCTGGTACACCCCAGCTGTGACTGAGGATGTGAGGAGTGAGCGAAGATTCTGGTCCTGGCTGTGGCCCTGGCTTGCAGTGTGACCGTAACACATTCCCAAACTTTGCTGACTTCCTAATTCTTCCTTGGGAAATATGGGGATTGGACTGGAATAATCTGGAAGTTTTCTTTCAGCATTTCAATGTCTATTACTGTGGCAATCTTTGACATCTCCTCTTTTCCTGATTTTGGGTTGTCCCTTTTATATGCCTAGTTTTTAGAGGGTTCCAATCGCTTTCCCTAATAATAACAGCAACAGCAACAGGGCTTTCCAGCTTAAAATATCTCCACATTAGTAAGCCTGGGTGAGCCCCGTATTCAGGACCTGCCATCGTGGATACCCCTGGCCTGTCACTCCGGTGATTGCCTTTCTAATTCTTTCTTCCCCCTTTAAGGCTTCTCAGTTTGCCCAGGGCCAGCTCTCAGCCCCACTGCACTTGGCCACCCTGTCCCCTCTTAGGTGTCCTCTCAGAGCCTCCTCACGCACACCTGCATGTGCAAATGACTGACCACATTAAACAGCACTTCATGCCTCTGCTTACACGAGGAATTTTTACTGTTTGTCTGATTACGAATGTTATATATACTTATGTAAAATGTAGCTATATTAGAAAGCTTGTCGTAGGAAGGTAGAATGCCTATCATTCAGGAAGAGGCACTGTTAGGGTTTGGCGCACACTCTGCCAGCTTTTTCTCCACAGAAATGTGGGATGTTCCTCTCCACCTCCTTTTCTTTAATCCTAAAGTTGATTTATTAAAATATTTTTCCTTGTGTATAATCTAACCCAAGGCTGGGCTGGAGACAGACACTATCCCATAATAAGGAACAGGAGATGAGCTAGCAGGGGATTAACCTTCCCCGCTGGCTTTCTAGTATGTTTAGCTTCTTGCTTCCCCTCCACCATCTTTGGTGCCTGACACTTCTTTCCTGCCCCATCGAGCAGCAGACTCAGGGGACAGGAGCTGGTCACTGACACAGCCCTGTCTTCAGACAGCGGGATTTTGGTGGCGGTGAGATGGACATGTCTAGAAGTGGTTATTATCATTCCAAAAAACATGTAAGTCCAGGAGGATATTGGATTTGGTTTTTAGTGCTTCTAGTTTCTCAGAAGCTCACCTACTGCGTAAAGTGAGACATATCTTTATTTCTGCCTTCCCCACACCTAATTCTTTCTATAGACAAGACAAATTAATATTTGTACTTTTCCTCCTTCTCTCACTCCCGCCTAGGTCTTCACACTCTGTGCTCCTTTATCCACCTCTTTCTTTCCCTGCTCCTTCTCTGCAATGAAATAGAGCATCTCAATGTAGGATTTCACTTTTCAGACTATCGGCCTTCTGGGGAGGGCGTGAGTGAGGAGTTCGCTGGGCACGGGACTGTGAAATGTGACTAATTGTGGGCACGTGTTATAAGCGAGTCTGAGTTTGGGCTGCGGAATTGATACGGCTGTGGAATCAGCTACGGTTTCTGGCTTTGAGGAGGATGGTGATGATGATGATGAAGAGTATATCTATCATTGGTTTAATACTTATTAGGTGCCAGGTACTTAGAAAGATCTTCTCATTCACACAGCCCATACATGAGATAGAATTTCTTATTGACATTCATTGATGAAAAATGTGAAAAAGAGAGAAACTGAGTCAATCGACTCTGCAGTGACTTGGACAGTAAAGACAAGTAGGAAGACCAGGCCAACCCTCCTGCAATCAGTGCTGTGGCCCTAATTGAGGATAAATGAGCATTCCAGTAGATGCCCTAGCATTGCTGTTCATGTCATACCTGACTTGCCCAAAACGAGAGCATTCTTCCATCCTGTAGATTCAGACAGGTGTGCTTTCTGCAGTCATAGCAGTAGAATTTCATCTTTTCCCCTTGGATCTAGCTTAGACTCCCTGAATCTAAGGGGGCTTTGGCACTTTGGCTTTGATTTGTGTTATTCAGGGTAACTATTCTAAGCCTTAGTTGTTCTCATTATACACTAACAACTCCTCCTATTAATCACTCTATGTATATGAGACTTCTTTTGTTAAGGAAATGAGGCCAGACCTCATGAGCTATTCCAGCTTCCTGCCGCCTGACTCCTCGCGAACACATCTCACATCTACCCCTGCATTCCGTTCCCTGTGGCCGAACGGGTTGAGGCAGCCCCTCCACCTGCCCGCCTGTGTCTCATTCCCTCCCTTTCCTTCTAAGACTAAGCACAATTCATTTTTTTTCTGATTCTTCATTCTTTCCCTCTCTGTCAGTTCTTTTTTCTCAGTCTATAAACATGCCTAAGTTTCTTGGGTCCTAAACAAACAAATCATTTTTTAAAAAGCCCTCCTTTCTCACTGCTTTAGTTAGCATCCAATCTCCTTTCTCCCTTCTCATTCGAATGTTTCCAAGGATCGGGAACTCCATTTCTTCACTTCCCAAGAATTTCTTTCTCTACAGCAATCTGGTTTCCATCGCCTATAGCTTCCTAATATCCAGAAGGGATCAGCAACTTTTAGTCCTTGTCTTCCCAGACGTTTCTGCCGCATTTGACGCTGTCCACGCTTCATTCCTGAGGCTCAGTTTCACCTATGACAGCTCATCCTCTTGGCTGTCCTGGGACCGCTTTGCTTTTTCCTTCTTGAATCTTCCTCTTGAGCTCATCCTCCTCAATCCTTTGTTTCCCAGAGTTCTGTTCCAGGTTCCCTCTCTTTTGACCGTAAATATCCATTCTGGACACCCTCATCCACTCCCGTAATTTTGGCCACCAACTATCACATGGCTTCCTTGTCTCCAGCCCACACATCTCTGAGCTTCAGCCTTTGTTGCCTGTGGATGTTTCTCCTGAAATGTTCCTCGCGCAGTTCAATATCACAAATCCTTATTATCTTGGCCTCTAAATCTCCCTGTCTTATCAGTTGGTGGAGCCTTTCCTCTTTTGTTCAAATTTGAACCCTGCGAATATCCTTGATTCCTCCTTTTCCCTCACTATTAAAGCCGATCAGTCACTGATTTCTGTCTATTTTACCCCTCGATGTTTCTTGAAGCCTGTTTGGGCCCCATCTCTCTCCTGGGTTATTATACTTGTCTCTTTATCGGCCTCTCCGTGTCTAGTCTCTTCACAGCAAATTCATTCTCCCTGTTGCAGAATTTTTTTTTTTTTTACAAAACGTAAATCTGACCATATCACTGTTCTGCTTGAAACTTTTCATTGTTCCCCACTGCCTACATAAACTATGCTAGAATAATCTCCTCCTGGCTGAAATAACCTCCTTCCTTTCCTCTCTTTTGGCGTATCCAAGCCTTTCCTTGGATGCATGATCTCATCCTTTATGACCTAGGTCCAGCTCAGGCGTCATTTCCCTGGGGAAGTCATCTGCAGTCACCCAAGCTGGGTTCTTGGATCCTCCCAGAGCTTGCTTGTTAGACTAATTCTTCTGTATCACAGCTTGCTGTTTCCTGCCATGCTGTGAGCGTCCTGAGAGGAGGTCTGTGCCTTATCAATCTCCGTTTCGCCAACATTCGACTGAGAATCTACCACATAATAGATGCTCAATAAATGTTTGATGAATCAATAAATGACATGAGAAAATTCCTCTAAAATAATAGTTTTCAAACTGCTTTGTCTCAGGAGTCCTTATCACACTTAAAAATCATTGAAGGCCCTGAAGTCTTTTGCTTATGTGGGTTATATTATCAATATTCACCATATTAGAAAATTAAGCTTAGAAATTTAAAAAGTATTTATCAATTCATTTAAAAGTATCAGTCATACAAAAGAATATGTTAATAAGAATAACATATTTTTGTTAAAAAATTCTATTTTCCAAAACAATAAGTGAGAAGGGAGGCATTGTATTATATTTTTGTAAATCCCTTTAAAATATAGCTTAATAGAAGATTGCTCAGCTCTCATCTCTGCTTCTACATTCATACTGTTGAGATATATTGTTCTGGTTAAAGTCAGTGAAGAAAATCTAGCCCCACACAGATCTGTAATCAGAAAAGGGAAGAGTATGTTATTAGTGTTTGCAGGTAATTGTGGATATTCTTCTGTGTTTTACTTCAAACTCAGGTGGTACTTAAGAGTTATTTACATTGTGGAATCTGAAACCACATTAGTGAACTTTTTGTACTCTGTTACACTAAAATCCATTGGTTTGTCTTGTCCTTTGAATAGAAATTTTACCCATGCATGACCTTGTAACATACTGTGTTGCTCATTTTGAAAACACTGGTTCACTGAGTTATGAAGATCTTCAAATGTTGCCTGAGATATTTCACTAATATGAAATAAACTCATTCATTAATATCACCACCTATCTCATCAGAAAAGTGTGTAAGTACTGGAAAGCTATCAAGCTCATAGTAGCAGATAAAAATTTTCCAAATTTCTGATTTCATTTAAAAACTTGCATTTTATCATTAGCAACAAAAACTGTTATAGTCAGTTTTTCTGTGGAGTAAAAGTGGTTCTCCATGACAAAAAAAAAAAGGCTTGCTCAACTTGGAACTCACACAACAGAACAAGTGCTTTTCCTTGAGCCAATCATAACACTGTGGGACACAGCAGAAATGCTAGATGAGTATCTCTCATTTCATCACACAGAATATTAAAGAGATTAGCTATAATAAAAATAATTTTTACAGCTTCATCAAGAACATTGTTTTTTAAAAATAATATATTTTATTAAACCCAATATATTAAAAATATTATTATTATTATTTTTTACTGCTTGATCTCATTTTTTTATTTTTTATTTCAGCATATTATGGGGGTACAAAGTTTAGGTTATGTATATTGTCCTTGTTCCCCCACCCCCCGAGTCAGAGCTTCAAGGATGTCCATCCCCTAGACAGTGTGCACAATTGCAAAGATGTGGAAACAACTCAACTGCCCATCAATACATCAGTGGTTTAATAAAATGCAGTATATGTATACCATGGAGTACTATTCAGCTATAAGAAGCAATGGTGATATAGCACCCCTTGTATTATCCTGGATAGAGCTGGAACCCATTCTAATAAGTGAAGTATCCCAAAATATTACTTTAACATCTAATCAATATGAAAGAATTATTTATGAGATATTTGACATTCTTTTGTTGTGTTAAGTCTTTGAAATCTATTGTGCATTTTAAGTTCATAGCACTGCACATCCTGTTGAAGGGAAACACCATGGAGTTGGTCGAGTGGCTCAGGAAACAATTATGGACATCGCTGCTGCTTCCACATCACAGCAGAGAGTAGGACAAATGTCCATAAGTGCCATTGCCAGTGAGATCAGCTGATAGCTGACTGATGGGTGGGCAGGAGGTGCTGTCTGAGGGAAATGTGGGCCACATGCATGGGGCAGAGAGCTGGGGGGACCTGGCTCCTGTCTGATCATCAGCAGAATAGCCCTTCTTCCCTCTGGCCACTTGGAGCCTCAGTTTCCATGAGAATCTCACATAGGGCAGATAATAGTTGCTGCCTGTGCTACATTTGTCCAGGGCTTTGTATTTCTAGGTTCTTTCTCATTCATTATCCTGTTGGATTTTTCACTCAATTGTAAGAGATGAGCAAGGCAAACCTTATTCTCATTTGTTGGGAAATACAGGCTCAGAAGAGAAGTAGCTTGCTCAAGGCCACATAGTGAGTCTTGTAGTAACTTGCCCAAGGACACAGACAATGGTGGGTGCGGGGCTGGAATTAGACTTTTCCAGATTTCAGGAGTCTGTAGGCTCTCTCCACTATGCTAGGTGTGTATGCTCTGAGGGCTCCTTAGGGCATGATTTAGGGGTGTGTGTGTGTGTGTGTGTGTGTGTGTGTGTACATGAGAGAAAGAGAGAGAGAGAGGGGAGAGAGAAGAGTGCTACCCTTTCAGGTCTGCACAGAAGGACTTCCTCTGGGGCTTTGGAGACCTTGCTAGTTCAGGGCACTCCTTGCCCTGTCTGGCAGAAGAGAGTGGAATCAGGGGCTACTTATTTCTAACTAGTGAGTCCCAGGATTCAATTGGGGGGTGCTGGATCTGTGGGTACAGTGGGCTAACCATAGTTTCTGGCTAGGTTTCAGAAGGGTGACCCGACAGCAGAGGACGCATGGCCTCTGTCATCCCCTACCCCCATCCCAGTGATACAGGCTAGCGTGAAGTTTCTGCACTTGTCTATCTCAGCCTTGTCCCTGTTGAAGTTTCTGAAAAGTCCTGATGTCTAGAAGTTTCATGATTATAACTGGCCCCGTTATATTTTATTAGGTGTCCAGGTCTCCATGTGGCTCCCTGTCAATGCTGGAAGGTGACTCTACCAGTTTTCCCAGGGAAAGTGTCTCAGTGACAGGACAAGCTTAGCCAGCTGCAGTCCCTCTGCAGACTCTGCCTCCAGCCCTGTGCCTGCCGCGCTCTTGCTCGGAGAGCCTGCCTTACTACCCAATTGGCCTGGCTCAGCCATCAGACTCTGTCTGAAGTTTTATTTCCCTCTATTCTTGCTATCTCAATGGGCAATCGTTCCCAGGACATTTTGTAGCAAATAGCATTTTCTGTTCTGTGAGAACACAGACTCCTGGCCTGCAGCCTGGTTGTATTTGACAGCCTAGCTCACCCCTTTCCCCCACCTGAACCTCATTCTTTCCCTCTTTTTGATTTTTTCAAAAAGTCTTATTGTTTACTTCTGAGAGCCTCAAGGGTACAAAATTGAGGTTCCCGTTATACTCACATCGAGACTTGTCTTTTGGTTTACTTTTCTTCATCTCTACCCCATTCTCTTCCCCTGCAGGAACCTACTTGCGTTGTGAGATCTGAAATCCCATGTGCTGTGCTGACATCTTTGAACCTCTCAGGGTCCCAGAGGCTTAGTGGTGAGTTCCTCTGCTCTCACCAGATATGTCCCCACCCAGCGGGAAGGGCTCCCTGCCTGGTTAGATCCCCCATTGCTGGGCCAGCTGCCCCCCACTCGACCCCCAACCCCGGGGGTTTCACCTCCCTGCCAGCTGTGGAATTATTCAAACAAGCCAGTCACATCCTCCCAGGTAACTAGGGGGCAGCCCACACTCCTGTCACTACAAAGCCTGCCTCCCATCGCCCCTTCTGGGTCACTCTGCTCCCAAGTTCCACCCCCTCACATATGGTCCTGCAATGGTGTGCAGTGTCCTCTCCTGGGCTGTGAGGGTGTGTGACCAATACACTGCTGTCAGTATCATCTGTCCAGCGTTGGGGATCCCGCCTTCACCAAGGGGCTGCACCATAGGTGATCCTAATGTAACTCCAGTGTGTTTGATGCATGTTCTTCCGAACTGTCTTGCATACTTTCTTTAGACATCTCTACAGCCATTTAAAATACATGACATGCTTTCACTCTGCCAGGTTCTGTGCTGTGCATCTCACTATTTCTCAGCCCTCACTCTCAGCACCCCACCCATATTCCTTTGTCACTCACTGTTCCTAGGTGAGCCAATGGCTTTTCTATGTGCTCCTGGGACTCTTTGAGGGTTTTCTCTGGTTCTAAGAGCAGGGCAGGCCGGAAGTGCAGGGCAACCAGCACCTCTGGGAGCCACCCTCAATCTACGATGGTGAGAATACCCAGCTCTCTCATAGTTAGTTCTGAGGCCTGCTCTAGGACTGTGGTTCCTAACTCCCGGGCCATGGACCAGTACCAGTACATAGCAGGAGGTGAGCGGCAGGTGAGTGAGTGAAGCTTCAAAGCTTCATCTGTATTTACAGCCACTCCCCATCCCTCGCATCACTGCCTGAGCTCCTCCTCTTCCTTCACCTCTTCGCCACCCCACCCCCCGCTGCCCTGGTCCATGGAAAAATTGTCTTCCACGAAACTGGTCCCTGGTGCCAAAAAGGTTGGGAACTACTGCTGTAGGAAGCCTCCCAGAGGGCCCCAGCAGGACAGCCTCTGGGTGCCCAGAGAGATGCCCTGCTCGTTAATCAACTCTTCCCGTCTCACTTGTCCACCTGTCTACCAGTGCTTCCCGAGATTACCGCCCGAGCAAACCAGTTGCACTCAAATCCTTGTCTTGGATTCTGCTCTGCGTTTTGCTCCACACTGTACTTGCGAACTCCACGTGTTGCTCTATGCAAACACAGTTCTGTATGTCTGACCGTTGTGTGGAATCCAGCGTGCTCATCCCTACATGTTACTCACCCCTCTCCCTGGGAAGGGACGGTGAGATTGCCCATCTGCTACCAGAGACAACATTGGGCTGGACATGCCTCTCCAAGTGACAGGGTGAAGTGGGTGAGCGAGGCTCTCTGGGGTACGCACCCAGGCGTGGGGTTGCTGGGACTTAAGAATATGTACGCTTAATCTCACGAGGTGCTGTCAGACTTTCCTCCAAAGGGGCTGCCCTGGCTTATTCTCCCAGCAGCAAGGTGAGAGTTGACTCTCCCTGGGTTGCAGGCTGGGTTCTCCGGAAACAGATGTTGAGATAGTGTTTGGTGAGCAAAAAGGTGATTATAGGGGATCAGCATCTACGAGGGGAAGAGGGATGATGTAAGATTGGGTAGAGGAAGAAGCTGAATTGTGAGGTCAATCCTGCGCAAGCTCTGGAGTGTGGATCCCACTTCTCCCTCCGCGGCTGGGGCCGAGCCCCAGCGAGGCCGACGCTGACTGCACTCCCTGTGCTCCCTTCCTGGAGTGGGAATCTGGACTACAGCTCCCTGCCAACCCCACCTGTGAAAGTGGTAGCTCATTGACATTTTAATTTGTGTTTCCTCAGTTACTGGTGAGCTTCAACATCTCTTCATGTGCTCATTAATAAAGCTGATATTCGGTCTGTAGGAGCCGGTTGTAAAATAGCCACCGCCTGAGCCCCCAAATGCCAACCCAGCCCCTCCCCTGAGACCCTCTGGGCCTCCCCAGAATTCGGTATCCCCAGGGGTCCCCAGCACTGAAGGGCACCTTCGCCACCCTGCCCCAAATGTTCAGCCGGCGTCTATTCTGATCGGTTAGTGTCTGCATCTGTCGTTGACTGCTTGTAACATTGGCCTGAATGTTAGCTATCTGCTGCTCCCTTTCTGTGAATTGCCTATTGATGATTTTTTCCATCTTTCTCGGGGTTTCTAAAGCCCACTCTCAAATCTCCCAGGAGGATGCCGTTTCAGGTTTCAGGGCTTTGCTGGAGGTGGGTGTGGAATGGGGAAGGAGGGGTAGAAAGTGTGGAGTGGAGAGGAAGAGTCCCTGGGCTAGCAGCATCTTGCAAGAATCAGCAGGTCTTCAGGTCTGGGGCCAAACAGATCCAGGGTCTAGTTGGACTGCGGATCCTGGTTCCTTGGGCCCAGAGGAGCAGGGGTCTGCACCTGTGCTTGCTGGGAGTCTGAGCAATCGGTGACATTCCCCAGAAATCCTCCTGCATCCCTCCTGTGTGACGACCCCAGGATGTGGGAGGGAGCCCCGCATGCCTCCACCCAGGCCCAACGTTCCTGCCTCTGCTGTTCTAGCAGCATCCCACTGGCCTCTCTGCCTGCTCCAGACTTTCCCACAAACACCTTTCTCTACATTGAATCGCCAATAGCTTTCATTTCTAAAATGAAAATATGAACACATCCCTCGAATTCTTAACACTCTGCAAAAGCTCCTCCTTACCTGTAGCATACCATCCCTTACCTTAGCACACAAGATCCTTCCTAATCTGGCCCCAAACTCTCATCCTTGTCCCATCTCCTCCACCCACCCATCTATCATTGTCTCCCCTCCATCCTGGAATAGTTCTAGTGCTCCTGAGCCCTAGGCCTTTGCTCACAGGGTTCCTTCTGCTCTGAATGCCTCCCCACCCCTCTGTTCCTGGACAATTCCAACTCATCGGTCTGTGTTACCTCCTCAGTGAGGTATCCCTGACTCCCAGTGGCCAAAATGACTGGTTTCCTCCATGGGGCTTTCCTACCAGGTGGGTCCTGACATCAAAATGAAGTAATTCATCAGGCGAGGAAAAGGGAGATCAGAGAAGGGAATTCCAGGCAGAGGGAAGAGCGTGGGCAAAAGCCTGGGCAGGGAGGGGATGTGGCAGGTTTGTGCACCAGCAGGTGGTTGTTCAGGAGGGCTGGACGGTAACAGGTGTGTGTTGTGCACGTGTTAGGGGACCAGTGGGGGCAGCCAGAAATGAAATCAAAGAGATAGGCAGGAGCGAGGCGAGCGGTCGAAGTGTGACTTACCTTCTGGCGATGGGGGTTGCTGAGTGAGTTCAGTAGGCAGAAGCCCAGCCAGCGTGTAGCTGGGTTCATCAGCCTCATCCTATCAAGCCATCTCTATTCAGCAGATTTCATAGCTTGAGCCTGGGCCATGGTGAGCTCCCACCGACATTGGCAGAGGGATGGGCTTTCCTCTGCTCCTGGAAACTGGCTGCTTTGTAAATAGATTTGTTCCAAGGGTCCCAGGACTTCTGGTTTGATAATAGCTGAACACAGGTGAACCCTGGACTCACTCCTGAGGCTTCAGTCCATATTAAAGTGGCCGCTCATCTGAGAGGAATGGTTTCTGAGAGACAAGGTGTGGGCAGCGGTGAAGCTGAGGCCCAACTGCCTTTTGTGTTTCGATCAAATGAACTGTTTGCTTCCAAAAGCTTATCAACTTGGTTCTAACCAAGAGGATGTGGTACCATCAGGATGGAAGAGAAGGGCAGCGCCCCAACCTGAGCCCAAAAAGCCCCCCGGGGAAGAGCTTGTGCTGAGGGGGGCCCCACAGAAGCCTATGTTTTCATTACTAAGCAACTTTAGGAGCGTGTTTGGGGGAAAAAAAGACGGTGGGGTAATAAGACTGCAATAATGGGTGCCATGTGGAGGGAAGGCAAAGTTACCCAGTGAAGGAATAGAAAACATGGTTTATATTTTCAACAGTTGGAGAAAGAAATGAAAACTGAATATTTGCTGCACCTGTGAAAACATATTTGATCATGACGGCAAGCCCGGCATTCTTAGTGCGGGATTCATATTTCATAACTCGTGTTCAAACAAGAAAAATGATTATAATGTTAAGTATTTCCTGAGTTTATTTTGATGGATGACAGAATAAGTACTGTATCTTTCACTCATTAAAATACAGATTGGTGTAATTTAATAAATGAACTTAATACACAGATGTTCCAGGCTGTTTTAGCAGGGTGTATATTAATCAACTTCTTTATATATGATCCTCTTTTATATTTTTTAAAGAAACTTGCAGGAGCCAAGAATTTATTAGATTTGCATGCTCTAGGACGAGTATCAGATATCAGGTACACACAGGAGTGTATTAAGATGAAACGGAGCCAGATCTGCCGAGCAGCCGGGCCCCCACGAGGGCCATCCCTGGGCTCCTGGCTGACTCTCTGGGTCGTCTCAGAGAGGTCTAGGGTCCCCGCTGGACTTGCCTGCTGCCGCTGCCTCAGGGCCACTCAGAGGTGCCTCTAGAGACCCAGGTGGGAGGTGGTGGCCTTGGACACTTTGGTGGCCCAGACTATGGGGTGGATCTGCCCTGGAAAGAGGCTTTTAGACCGCGGGGGCCTTGAGGGGCCTTCTCGGTTCCCTGGCCTCCCCCAGAGGCCTCTCAACACAATGCCACTGTGCCTTTTCTCACTCCTTCTCGGCAGCACATGTAGGGCTGATGCTTTGTTCTGTCTGAGCTTCTTTCACATGAGGGAAGCTTGTCTCACTGACAAGACCACAAACCCCCGAAGGCAGGACCATGCCTTCCCCATCCCCTACAGTCCCTGACCCACAGTCTGGCTGGTCTGTGCTGAGTTCATGTGTCAGAGCACTGGGACCCGCCGCCCAAGGGATCTGGCTTTGGAAGCAGAAACGCAAAGCCTAGGGGGTTCGGGCTGGGAGGGGTGGGCAGTGTGAGGACACAGAGCCAACTCGTCTCTCTGGCTGTGGGCTGGCCTGTCAAGGACAGAGGAAGCGTGAGAGTGGGGATTTCCCTTCAGCCTCCCTCCTCTCCCCTCTGCAAATCCTATCGAAATGCAATATGGGGTGCGGGGGGAGTTGTCTCTGGCAGGCAGGGGTGGTCGGGAGGGCTGAGGGGGTGTTTTAGACCAGGTAGCGTAGTTTTGCAGCCTGCTCTGTCCACACAGAGCAGCGATCTCCAGCCTTTTTGGAGCTAGGGACTGTTTTCATGGAAAGCAATTTTTCCACAGACCGGGAGTGGGGGATGGTATCGGGATGATTCAAGTGCATTACATTTATTGTGCACTTTATTTCCATTATTATTACATTGCAGTATATAGTGAAATCATTATACAGCTCACCATAGGTTGGAGACCCCTGACACAGAGCTCTTAGTTGCCTCTCAAAGCACCTTGCACACTCCTCCTAGTTGCGGAAGGACAGCTGTCCCCTGCCGCCCCACACTGGCTAGGAACCCCTGCGGGCCCTCATTTCGTCCACTGCAGCACCTCCTCCTCGTTCATGCTTGGCTCGGGGCCCCACGCCCTCCTGCCACTGCCCGGGCGATAGTGCAGGTCAGCCTGGGTGGCTTTCACGAGATAAGCTGTTGTCCAGAACACAGGCACTGGTGTCACTCTGCCCGCACCCCCCACCCAACGATGGGTGCTCCCTGGCTGCAGACTGAGCAACCCATTCCCCCTGCAGCCTGCTGTACCCTCGGTGCTCATCAATCACGTGGGCAGGTCCCGCAGGTGTCACATGCCTGTTTGCAATAAGCTCTGGCCGTGATCATTAATCATCCATTGGGGCTGTGGTTAGCGGCCCTCAGTCAAGGCGATGGTTTCAGGTTTTCCGGGCTAAGTGCCTCTTTAGCAAGCATCCTCCTCAGCCCTTTCATGTCCCGCCATGTGATGTTCTGGGCACGCCGTGCTGGCCACCAAGGCCAGGCTTTGTTCTGGAGGGCCGCTCTGAGTGCTCCCCTCAGGGGCAGCTCCAGTTCCAGCGGGTTCAACAAACATTCAAATATTTTCCCAAGCACCTCCAAGATGCTAGGACCTCTGACACTGGGAAAGGAAACGTCCCGAAAATGCAGAGACAGGAGGGTAGGAATGGAGGATGCTGTACCCAGGGCCATGCCCAGCTCCAGAGGGGTCCTGCCTGGCTCTAAGGATAGGGATGCTGGTGTCTGGGGCTGTGAGGGGCAGGGCAGGGGCTGCGGGCTGGGGGCCAGGGGTTGTTGGCCTTGAAGAGCTGCCTGGATTGTGAGGACAACGTGGAGATGTTACTGAGGCTGACGCCCCAGCCTCCACTTCAGCATCTTTCCTCAAGAATGTTTCCTGCCAAGACAAGATATTCATCGTGTGATCATCCACTGAGGTTCCACTTTGACCCAACAAAAGAACTCTGGGGCTGGGCGCAGTGGCTCACGCCTGTAATCCTAGCACTCTGGGAGGCTGAGGCAGGAGGATC
>CAUYSK010036166.1:0-14941 GCA_963575035.1 Avahi laniger
TGAGACAGAGTCTCACTCTGTTGCCCTGGCTAGAGTGAGTGCCGTGGCGTCAGCCTAGCTCACAGCAACCTCAAACTCCTGGGCTCAAGCGATCCTCCTCCTTCAGCCTCCTGAGTAGCTGGGACTACAGGCATGCGCCACCATGCCCGGCTAATTTTTTCTATATATTTTTAGTTGTCCGATTAATTTCTTTCTATTTTTAGTAGAGATGGAGTCTCGCTCTTGCTCAGGCTGGTTTCGAACTCCTGAGCACAAACAATCTGCCTGCCTCGGCCTCCCAGAGTGCTAGGATTACAGGCGTGAGGCACCGTGCCCGGTCTGAAAAATTTTTTAATTAAAGCTACTGAATAAAAATAATTCCAATCAAAATTTACTAGGTCATTCAAAATATACACAAATAAGACACTGCTTTATCTGTTAACTCATGCTTTTAATTTAAAATTTTTGAATATACATATACACACATACCATACTAATGTAAGATGTCCACTACAATAAGGGAAATTGTGTGTTGGGTATATGGGAACTCTGTACTATCTTTATGATTTTTCTGTAAATCTAAAACTCTTCTAAAATAAAAAGTTTATTGAAAAAGAAAAAATCATTGTTTGTGTATCTGCCTGCTTATGTATCTGACTGTGAGCTCCTTGAGAACGGGGACAGGGATCAGACACTCAGTAAAAGTCAAGTGAATGACAGACGAAGAGAAGGAACAATACAGAGCCTGCTGGCTCCAAAACTCTGCCATTCCTATGCTGGCAGGTCAGCTGCAGCCCCCGCCAACTCTGGTGGGCTTTAGAATGAAGTTACATTCCCGTTACTCTGACCTCAACGCCAGGCCATCGTGGTGACCACTGGCCTAAGTGCCTGACTCACCTGGATAACTGGTCTTCAGCCTTGGTCTGTTTCAGAGCTTGTAGGAGAAAATATGTCATTTTTTACTATTAGACTATTTCCAAGCTCATGAACTGGTAACCTACTCAGTATCTTCAACCCCCATGAAGACTGGAGTTCTGTCTAACTCGAGCCAGTCCTCCTCCTCACCGGAGACTAAAGTGCTGCCCCTGAACCCTAGCTCTGGGCCAGAGTTCCCACTAATCACACCTTTTAAATGACAACTATCTGCCCAGATTTCTTACCGCCAACCCAAGATTCCTATTGCAAGGCTCTACCCACCTTCTGGAACCCCCATGTGCCAACCTCTGTCCGAACCACAACCAGAGTTTACAGTATTCCTTGGACACCACCACTTTCTGGCTACGTTAAACCACCGCTGTCAGCCAAGCTGCCTTCCCAGTGCCTGGTCCACCCTAGTTAGCAGGTCTGATATTGCATCTCAGCCCTTCCCCTCCTCTCAGTCTGCTCCACAGATGAAGCTGGACTTAGGATGGTATTCTTTCCCTATAATGGAGATAGTGGGGGAAAATAAAACCTGCTTTTTATAGCTCTGTTCTGGATATCTGATTATTCGCAAGACTAGAATGCTTTGTGTAACATAGTCTGATTTTGTCACTTAACCTTCTACTCACTTCCATTTTCCAGGGCTTGGAAGGAAAACATATATCCTTTTTATTACTAATGCAATCATGTATCCATCTATGGCACACAGGATCCCTAATGATCTGGAGAACTTAGCTAACACTTCATGGGCTCAAATATTTTTTTCCAAAATTGCTCCCTTATCCTCCTTGGACTTGGTTGGAGAGAAGCCAGGCGTGCTTGCGAGCCAAGAGGACAAGAGAAGAATAACCAGTTCAGCACAAAGAACCACATCTCTCAAGCAGGAGAACAAGGAGAAAACAGTGCTAGAGTATAGGGGGGAAATGCTGAGTTTTAATTCCATAGCAAGGGACAATAAAAACAAAAGTCTTTACATGTTTTAATGATTGTACCCAAAATTACATGCCTAGAGCATGGTTCCCTTTAAGGATTGTTTTAAAGGACACATAAAAAGATTATGTACAAACAACTCCTGGCCAGGTGTGGTAGCTCACACTTATAATCCTAGCACTTTCAGGAGGCCAAGGCAGGAGGATTGCATGAGATCACGAGTTCAAGACCCTGGAGGAAGGGGACACGACCATTAAACTCAGGCTACAAGTCCTGTCACCCACAAAGCTAGCCTTTCAGTGGCAGAACTGCCCAGTTGCTAACTCCTTGGGTCCTAACTCCACCCAAAGGTCTCTGCCATAAGAAGCCCTGCCCAAGTGGCCATTCAAAATCATCAAAGCATCTTTCAGGAAGATGCAAACATCTTCCTGAACCTGTCAACAATCTCATCCCACCCACCACCCTTTGGAGCTAGCTGATACCTCAAGAAAAATTTCCTCTGCCTAGAGAGACCACCAGGCTTCTATGCTGAAAAGTTTTCCTACCTGGAGAAACCAATAAGCCATACTGTACCTGCGCCCCAAAGAGCTAAGCCCAGCTAAACATGCAGTGTTTCCACATCAGCAGCTGGAAAGGGCGAGCAAGCTTAAGCTGCATGAGACAAACACTCGATTTTCCTTGATCTGGAGGGCCCTCTGGAACATTCTCTACAATGTTCTTCTAGAATGTGAAGGGATAGGGAACTAAATGCAAAGACTCTGACCCAATAAAATTTTATTTGCTTCACATGCAAAGCAACTGGAAGTTGCTCTTTGTTTTCTAACCTGGCCACCAGGCACTAGGTCTCTTTGTGGGTAGAAGGGCCTGGTGCTGCCAAACTCAATGCACGTGATTTGGAGCTATTGCTGTGCTTCTCACAAGAACTCAGTTTCCTTATCTTGATCCAGCTCCCTGACATATCTCTATGTCCAGTCCCTTTGTCAAGGTACATGTGGATACATTAGACATGACTGATGTCTTTTGATTCTCAATCAAAATCAAAATCAAACACATGGCTGACATAAAAATTGCAGGTGACATGAACGCCAGTATTGGAAATAGGTCCATTTAAAGTCTGGGCCATGACGGAAACAGTCTAGGAGGATTGCTTCCTTTTGGTCTCACTTTCAGGATGGCCACTTTAATCAAGCTGGAAACAGTTTATAATCACTTATAAATACAAACTTCATATTATTAAATAATAACGATTTCTGAGATAAGTTAGAGGACAACATGGTTCACATTTTAGTCAAACAGTAAGTATTACTAATTATTTAATAATTAGCTTTTCCCTGTTTAGTCCCATTTGTAAGACAGACATTCAAGAGTCAAAAAAACCTGTGCTGCTTTATCCATAATAGCCCGAAACTGGAAACAACCCAAGTGTCCAGCTTGGATTAACAATCTGTGGTATATTCAAACAATGGACTCAATGATAGAAAAGAACTACATGTATGAATATATGCATGAATTCATATATGTATGAATCTCAAAAATACTACACCGAGCCAAAGAAGCCAGGCATGAAAGAGTAGAAGCAGCATGATTTCACTTATCTGAAGTTCTGAAACAAGCAAAACTAATCTATGGTGGAAAACATTAGAGCAGTGGTTGCCTCTGGAGGTAGAAGGCAGAGGTGGGGATTGCCTGGGAAGTGGCATGAGGGAACTTTCTGGAGTGATAATAGTGTTCAATACCTTGACAAGGGCTTGGGTTACACAAGTGTATGCATTTGTCAAAATTCACCAGATGAGGGCCAGGCGTGGTGACTCACGCCTGTAATCCTAGCACTCGGGGAGGCCGAGGCAGGTGGATCGCTCAAGGTCAGGAGTTCAAGACCAGCCTGAGCAAGAGCAAGACTCCGTCTCTACTAAAAAAATAGAAAGAAATGATCTGGACAACTAAAAATACATATATAGAAAAAATTAGCCGGGCATGGTGGCGCATGCCTGTAGTCCCAGCTACTCGGGAGACTGAGGCAGGAGGATCGCTTGAGCCCAGGAGTTTGAGGTTGCTATGAGCTAAGATGACGCCACGGCACTGTAGCCCGGGCAACACAGTGAGACTCTGTCTAAAAAAAAAAAAGAAAAAAAATAACACTGCAAAGAGTCTCTAGTAACTTTAGAGACCACACAATAAGATTTTTAAAAAACAGTATACAAAATTATAGAAGTATTATCGTAAGTAGGAAAAAAATTATGGAAGAAGAAAACCAAAAGGCAATATGCCAAAATATTAATAATGATTGCCTTTGTATAGTGGGGTTATGGAAATTATTCCTAATTTTCAGCATTTTTTGGCCAATTTTCATGTAGTTCTTTTGAAATCTAAAAACTGTATTCAAAAAAAATTTTTCTTGCTGCAGTCATAAATGTTATTTGTCCTCGCCATTATTTGAGTAGCATGTGCTGGCGGAGTGGCACAGTTTATTCGCCGCCAGCAGTAGATCAAAGGCATTAAATAAATGCTGTGGACAGCGATATCCCAGTCAGCTGTTCAGAACTTGACACTGCTCACCCCAGGCACGATTGTGCTTCCCTGAAGAAGACACCCAACCACATTTTCCTTACGCGTCGAAGCCCAGTTCTCCTGCTTCCTTTCCTTTCCTCGGGATGCTCATGTCCATTCCACATGAGTTTCCCTCTCAGAGGGGCCTGGCCTCCGTGGGAGGGTGCAGCACCCCTTCAGAGCAGGCAGTCCCTGCAGCATCCCAGCGTTGGGACGCGTCTCCCCTGTGCCTTCCCCGAGAAGCACCTTGGCAGTGCTCGGAGGCCAGCTTGGCTGCCGCCAGGTCTTCGGCACGATTGTGTCATACCTGAGAAGCGTCGCCTGTCTGCTTGCCGAATGTCCCGTCACTTTGTCCTGGGCTCAGTTTCTGTGCTGGTGCTCTCTGTCCACTAGGGATCGCAGAAAGAGGGATCGTGCTTCTGCCTCTAAGCGTCATGGTGGCTGAGGACAACAGGATAAATTAAAGATGGAGCATCGCAGCCTCAGTAAACGTTCCCTATGTGCGGCGGGATTGAAAACGGTGCGGTTACACCTGGACGACGCACTTTGCATCTCCTTTGCCATTGTTAGTGACAAAGTTGAGAATGCTCTTTCCACCTGCTTTCTTACTTTGACACGTAGCAGTCAGGTCAGGTTGGTTCCAGGAGGTCACTTAACCATGGGATTTGGATATTTGCGTAAAGGACCTGGTGTCATGAATGTGGCGCAACAGGAAGAGCAGGTTATAAAGGAGAAAACGTCTCCACTGTCAATACGACTGACGAGGATCGGTTGGCAGTTAGCGTCGAGTTTCATCTCCAGGAAGAGGTTGAAGCTCTCGACTGTCACATGGATCCCACGCTGAAGCATTATTATTTCTTGTGAGTTTCTGCTGTGGTAACAGACGGGGCTGTTCTCAGATTGCTCTTTCCTGCCAGGTTGGAGGAGTGTGCTTGCTTGTTCCTTCTAGAAGTGTGAGCCAATTAATGGGCTCTGGTTGTGTAATTGTCACTTTAGAAATGCTCGATGAAGATTTTATTTTTTTCTTTTCTTACTTAATTCCATTTTTCTACATAGCATTTGACAGTAATGAAAAAAGCCAGTCATGTTCTTTCTGTTTTTTTTTTTTTAAAGGGCAGATATTGGTGTTAATTTTGTCAAGAGTTTTGGAACTTGAACAATAAAGAAACATGTACCTGTAAGAGGAATGAGAAAAAAATGAATAAAAAACCCCCAAATTCAGATACACACACACACGTCAAGTCTGGTCCTAGGCTGATCCTTGTGGTACTAGTGAGATGTCAGAGCTTGCTCTGTAGAAGGCATCTATATGTTAGACCATACCCGGAGACACTTGTTAATCAAACTGTTACTTATGAGTTGATGAGTAATTGAAAGTTGAAAACGTCCATAGGGAGTCAGCCAGTCGTGCCTGCACATTTAGGGGGACTTATTTTTTGTATTGCAAAAGATTTTTATGCAAACATTTTCACATATGTTGGAAGGCACAGAGAAAGTGGATTTTGGTGCTAAACGTATGTGAACTGCCTGAGTTCTAAATTTAGAGCTATTAGCGGGTTCTGTGGACCCCGCAATGGGAGGCTCCTCCCCACCCAGAACTTTTGACATTGAAGGAGCTGGAAGGAAACGGAGTCTTCTTGTGTAGCGCAAGATCAGGGGGGAGAATCTAAGAGCTCCCGTTTCCCGCTTCCTTCCTTAACCCAGGAGGGTAATAATTTTTCCATGCCTGTTAAAAACTGAGGCATACCTCAATAAAACTTTCTCAGTGAGCTGTGTGAACACACTTACAATGTACATGGTCAGAAAGATTTTTCTTTTATTATGGAAATAACTTTCATATTAATATTACATTCCAAATGACAAAAATAAATCCAGATCACACTGTTTCAGCCACCGTCATCTCCCCGCTGCTCGGCGCCGCTCTGCTGACCGGCCTCGGCTCCTCCCATGCGGCTGCTGCACTTACCGTGTCCAGAGCGGCGCTTTCCTGGCATTATTCCCGCTTAGGGCCCCTCACTGCCTCCTGTTGCTCTCTGGATCAAGACCTGAAGAACCCTCTGCACTCTGGCCCCTCCTGCCTCTCCAGTCCTTCCGCGTCACCCTCTCTGCGCTCTCTGTGTTCCGTCTCCCCGGCGTCCTCTCTCCCAGACCATGCGTCACGCACTGTCCTCCTGCAGAGCCTTTGCTCAAGCCATGGAGCCCACGCCTGAGAACCTTTTGTTCTCAGCTCAAGGGCCGCTTTCTCAGGCAAGTCTTCCCTGACCTCCTGCCTCAATCAGATCACTTTGTTGTCCCCTCTCATACAACCGAGCTACTGTCCTTCACAGCCCACGTGGCAGTTTGCAATGACCCATTCCTTAGCATGGTTATGAATTACTGCTGTTCTTCCCCACTGGAAGGCAAGCTGCCCAGGAGCAGGGGTTGGGCTGTTTTGCTCACTGTTTCATCCGCAGTAGCCTAGCAAGGGCCTGGCACTGTGGGGCTTAGTATGTTACTGGCAGTCTGAATGGATGGACACACGAGTGCCATCACTCTGTCTCCAGTCACGTGTGTGAGTTGGTTCCATTGTCCCGTTACTGCCTGGAGCTGTCATCGGCACAGAGCGCAGTCAGGAAGTCTGTCCATCCCAGCTGAGACGCTGTCACGTGGAGCACGGAAAAGATTGTGGGAGAGAATGACAGTTGCTCCTGATGATGTAGTCCTTGTAGACTACGAATGCTTCCCAACTGTTCTTCATTCATCCATTATTGGTCTGTAATCCTTGATCATTTATAGCCTTATTCCACAGATTTTAATTCAGTATTACCAGTGATTCAGTTTTCTCTGGTCTCTGTATCTATCCCTGCCCCTCAAGTTAATAGCTTGGATCCCTAGTACAGTTTACCATTCGAGGCTGGTTACTAGCTGGGAGTCCATTACCTTTATTTTGAACCACCCTTAGAGACAGTGAAGTTTTTCTTTATGGAGGGGCCAAGTGCTTTTACAACTGTTTGCCAGCTGTGCCCCTTTCGCTTCGAAAATCGATTTGATTTAAAATCCCAAGTTTGTATGGTTAATATGTTTCAATTGCTCTTCTGGATTTTCAGAATAAGAATTAAAAAAACAAAACACAAAAAACTGACCTTAAACTCTGGAGAGGGTCTCTAAACCACTTGCCAAGGCATTCTGTGTACCTCTTCCTGCAGGGCAGGGTCTGTTCACAGAGCAGACCTCACTCCGGCATCCTGGAGCTCTGTGTACCTCCGTGGCCTCAAGATGCCTGCCGGGGGTCCAGCCCCGCACTGCTCAGAGAGGTGCTCGGTTGGTACCCTTTACCATGACCAACCTTAATTAATCCTTTTTCTGAGATGGGCATTGCCAGTAAAGCATGGGACCTGTCCCTCAAGGGGCCTCTAGTCAGTCACATAACCCCAATGCATTTAAACAAACTGAGTGCCAGACGCCATAGTAACAGCCAGCATGGGTGTGTGCAGAAAAGGAAAGTAGAGCGTATTTGTTGGTCAGTGAACAAAGGTAGCAGGAAGAAAAGCCATGGTAGTTTTCATCATGTCTTCTTAAAATTTTGTAAACTGCCTCAGTTTTCCAAATTATAGTCAGATGTCAGCAACCAGCCTGTGGGTCCTAAGGAAAAGACTCTGTCTTGGTAATCATGCTGTGATTAATACTAGCTCAGCTCAATTCCAGAGTGCTAAAGGGCTCATGTTTTCTTCCTGTGTTTAAAAAATAAAGGAGGAATGGGGAAAAAGTGTTTCTATGAATTCAGGGGTCCGGCGTGCACACAGTGTCAATTTTCAGAGCTGAAACTATCTGGCTCATTTTCTTAGCTTCGGCTGTCTCTTGCATTCATGTTTTCCACTGACCCCTTCTAGAATGGCTTCTCAAACTCGACTTGAGAGATGAAGCTCGTCATCTTTCTCCACTAAGCATTTCCTCCCCTGTGGTGTCCCTCGGATGTTGGTGGTAGCCCCTCTCCTGGGCATCTCCCGCCCCTTTGACTCATTCCCCCTCTTTGCCTTCTGCAGCCAGGTAGGTACCACGTCCTTTCTTTTATACCCTTTCTTCATTCTTTCTATTCCCTTTGCCTCCATCTTAATCTAGGCCTTCATACATCTTTCCTGCAGTGTTTGTAGTAGCTGCTAATGGATTTTCTGCAGTCTGTTTCTGTTGTTGTTCTGGTGTCTGGAACACTGTTGCTGGGTTGTTCTTGCTGTGATTCCTTAATCTCCTGAACAGGGACCTCCAGTGGTCTGCTGAGGAAAGCCTCAGATCCTTGCCTGGGTCATCTTCTGTCTCCACATGACCAGCTTTTCCCAAACATCTTGTTTTCCAATAGTCTTCCACATGTTAAACCAGATGTCCAGATTTCAAGTATGTAATTACTATATATCTCTGACTCTAGCCAAACTTTCCAACCCTCATCTCTGTAATTCTCTCCTTACAGTTATGTTCCCACTTTCCTTTCGGTCTGGCCCAGTTACTGTTGTCAGATGAGCCTATGCTTTGGAACAGCTAATTATCTTTATTTCCTCTGGCTGATCTTCAAGTCTCTACCTATCCTGTGTTCCCTTCAAGACCCAGCCAAATGCTCTGTGAGTTCTTCCTTGATCTTTCTCCTCCCAAACACAAGTGACTGCTTCACTGTGTGAATATTTACTCTTTCTTGGATCTGTTTCAGAGAAGGGAAGAAATGAGAGGGTAGGCTTGGAGGAAGGTTGCTTTTTAAAAATCTAGCCATTTTTCAAGGTATACTGGGATTCATCCCCTTGGAAGTGCAGGGCTGTGTTTTCCCAGGGTAGCCTCAGTAAGTGTGTAATCAAATGCACAGCCCAACCAGCTTCGCTTCAGTGTGATGTTTGTTGAGTGACCTTGGTAGGCGGAGGCTCATACAACATTGTGAGGGAAAATGCTGAAGAGACAGTAAGACATTTCTCCTCCGAAGGAACTTGCAGGTTATACGGAACATTTGGGAACCATCTCTCTCTCTCTCTCTCTCTCTCTCTCTCTCTCTCTCTCTCTCTCTCTCTCTCTCTCTCACGAACACACAAATATCCACAGTAGAAATACGAAACAGGATCCTAGAATCACAAAATATTGTAACTGAAAGTACGTTGGAAATGACAGTCCAAGCCTCTCATTTTACAGATGGGAATTTGAGACAGAAGGCACAGTGCCTTTCCCAAGTTCTCATCTAATGGCAGGCCTCATATCAGAACCCAGTTCTCCTGATTCTGAGTCCTTTTTTTCTAGAATTTTGCGTGGTTTAATATACCATAGTCAATCAATCAAACAAACATACAAATGCTGAAAGAATGTAGTCATGATCAGAGCATGGAATGAAGCTAGGGAAGTTTCTCTGAAAGATGCATTTTGACACCACCCACCTGCTACTGGCCCAGGTCAAAGCTGGGACAACTGGTGATTTCTCAACCAAAGGAACCCATGAATTTCAGATTTTAAAGTCACATGAAGGTACAAGTCAGAAATAGATTCACCTTCCAGAAGGTATGATGAAGACTATGGATAACAAAGAAAGCAACCTGTATTTTCATTTGATTTTCTACCTTGCTGTCACTACTACTTCTACAGAATATTACTCTGTCCAGCCTATTAACTGTATCATAATTTATACTTTAAACATTGATTTTAAAAGTATAGCTTCTATACCAGTGGGCAAATCTAGATTATCTAGGGCTCATTATTCAGGTTGTATTATAGTGTATTAGCCTCTGTTTTTCTTCCCTTTTCCTTCCTATTGCCCACTGAAAAAAAATCATTATGCTGTTCATTAGGCCATTTATTAGACTATTTCCTTCCACCAAAAGAGACTTGCATGTGTGGGGTTTTTTTCTCTGTTTTAAGCAAAGATCCATAAAGCGTATTTTCCCCACAGTTGACATTTTCTTTTCACAATCCTTTGAAATGGAATGTAAGTGGATTTCACCGCGGTATTGTAAATTATGTACTGAGTATCAGTAATAAACATTTCTTACAAAGTTTTAAAGTGTGATTTCAGAGTGGTGATTATCTGGAATTGTACACATTCACCAGCTGCTTCGGAGGGAGTTAGTGAGTGCTTTCTGCTCGTACACTTTTCACCTCTTTATCCAGATTATACAACAGGACAGAGCCCACGTCATAACCGTAAACAAAGCAAAAGAATGTTTTTATTCCTAGTAATGTGGTTCAGCGATCTCGACCTGATGAGTGGCCATCTCGTCCATCCTTCTACCTCCAGGCAGCGTCGTACGTTCAGTTTGTCTCAGCGAGCCCGTGGGTTTACCCTGGTGGGGGAGATTGGACCGTATCCCTCGCTTCCTCATTGCAGGTTCTCAGAGTATTCGTGTAAATTTTTGATTCTCAGGCAAAGGAAGATAGCACAGGTTGGTACTGCTCTATTAGAGAAGAATAACTTATTTATATTGTTCTTTTTTCCTTCCTAATTCTCTAGGGAGTTACTGAATTCTCTGTAGGATTTAGCAGTGCATATATAGGCTTAATAGAAATTCTGACTGCTGGAGCTTTGAAATGTATAGTCTTTTCTCTAGGGTAGGCTGGCGGGGGAGGAGGAGGTTCTCCTGGAAGCTTGTTTGTTTCACATTTCTGAGTCTTCTGAATTCATTTCTCCTAATTAAAATAAAGATCCAAACCTATGCTAATCTAATGTTGAGGTCACAGATTTAAACTAACAGGATTTGAAAGTTCACGTTCTCACAGCACCCTGGAGCCCCTCCCGTCACAGCCTCTGCCCGTGTGGCTGCTGCCGACAGGCTGATGAAAGCCCCTGCAGCGCTGAGATGTGGTCATACTGCCCGGTGCAGACACGGCCACGATCATGTTAAGTAGTGGTCGAGTTTTCAGCAAGACGTGGCATGCACTGAGAATCTACAATTACAAATGCGTTCATTTTTGGATTTCTAGTCTGATTTTCAAATTCATACCTTCACATTGCATTAATATGGTATTCTTACATTAATATTAATTAACTTTATAAATTTTTGAGGAGATGAGAAGGGAACACAGGGCACAATCTTCTACGCTTTTCATGTTTGGGGATGGAACAACTGATATTTTCAGGCAATGTTTTCTTCTTTTGCCACTTCCTTAATTAAGATTATCGTTCAACTGACATTGAATCATTGCCCTGCCCCGGACCCCAGACCGGGGGGCATGGGCCTGGGCTAACTCAAAAATTTGATATTTACCTATTCAGTAACTTAGCAGACATTTCTGCACCAATGCTTTAGGTCAGCCTCTGCGCTGGACACTTCCCCCTTGTCGTGGGCTCACAAATTAAGTCTTCCCAGGACCGGTCAGATTGAGGGGCCTTGGTCCAAATGCAGATAGAGGCTTTCGTGGATTCTGACACGACGTGGCTAGACGGGGTCTCCCGCGGATCAGCGCGTCGGTAGGAGCGGCCGCACGCTGCATGTGGAAACACGTGCTGCGCAGGTGGAACGGGCTTGGCCTCGGCGGGCACTGAAGATCTCTCACGCTCTCATCAGCCTGCCGGAGGGCTTCGCGAGTGCCTTCGAGGCCAGTCTTCCCCGCGATGGCAGGGTCGCGGCCTGCACGCTCCGCCCGTCCCCGCCTTGTGACCTTTTGTGCTGGAAACAAAAACCTCAGCCACGGGGAGGCTTGGTGAAGTGATCGTGTCTCGCTGCGCTCCTGTGCCAGGGCTCGGCGGCCCTCTCTGATGCCGAGTGTGACGTTCAGTTTGTAATGAGCACTCACACCTCCCGTAAACTGTGTAATATTATATGATAAGCAGTAATTTTCCACTTATCCTTGATAACAGGTGGTTTCTGTGTGGCTTTTAGTGATAGCCAAAGTGTGGGTGTTTTTTCCGCCTCACCAATATGATAAATTTTCAGAGGCATCTTTTTTTCACAAGATAGATTAACAAGTTGTTTCCTAAGTTTGCCCAAAATGTGTAACGGGTAATACTGCCTTGCCTTAAAAAAGTCAAAGTCCAATAAAAGGGCTTCAGAGTAGCCATTTATAATAAAATGACTGTATATGTTCTTAAGCTCGTCTCGGCAGTCTCCCGGCTGCGCTTTTGCTCAAGGCGTTAGTATCTTGAAGTTTAGCCCAATAGCTTGGATGACAAAACTGCCAAGTGTTAAGTTATTGTTTTAAATTTCCTATGAGAGATCATATCTGAAATTTAAAGTGAATGCGCCCTGGATGACTCAGTACCTTCCCCGAGAGAGGAGGAGGCCTCTGTGCTGTGCGTTCTTCTCCGTGAGCCCCACGCTGCAGGACTGAATGAGGGGCTTGCTCGGATTCTTTTTTTAATCATTGGAAAATACATTTAGAATAGAAATAGACAAAAGCTTCACATCGTAACCCTCCCCACCTCTGTTTCAAGGCTTCTCTTTATTTTATTTTGGAATACCATAGGGTTCAGTGTTTTCTGTAGTAAGTTAAGATTGCTTTCTCACGAGACTGCCTTTCCCCTTTCTGAGATGTGGCTGGCACCATCCATCCAACCGTTCGCGTCTGTGGGCCTCTGGGTAACCATCTACCCCATCAGACGGCTCGAGTATGACCAGCAGCTGTTGACGTGGTGGTGTCAGGGAAGTCTCACGAATCACAGCGATGGGAGCCTGGCGCTTCCGTGACCACTGGGCACTGCCATCTGTCTGTCACAGAGGTGGCCTTCCTGCAAATTTCTTGCCTGGGACTTTGATGCGTGTGACTCGCTGCAACCAGGATATCAGTGAGTGGCGGCAACTGAGATGCGGAAGTTGCTTGAGCTGACCTCATGTTTAAGAGTATTTTGCCTTTTTGGCACGAAAAGTACGATTTGCTCATCAGAATGACAAACTGATCCCCTCTGTGTGGAGTTAGGAAGAAGAGAAGGTGGACCACTCGCCTGTAGTCTGTTTTGAAAACACACGCATCAAAAAAGCCTCTCCTTTCAGCTGACTGTTCCCAAGTGTCACCTAAAAAGCAGACGGAGGTTGAGTGATTGCTTGCTTCCCAGGTCTGCTTAAAAATTCATCCAAGTCACAGAAGGACAAGTACTCAGTTTAGGAAGACAATTTATTAGAACTAAAACGCAAGTGAGTCACATGTGTGCAAAGTAACTGCTGAGCAGCGCGGTGTGGGGGAAGTGTGGGCAGAGACCGGGCTCCCCACGGGCTCTGTTTGCAACGTTGCTCAGGGAAAGTACTTCCCATCCGGGTGGCACATCCGTCCTCTCGAAGCCCTTTGTCCCCAGATCTGAACCTGGACGCGCTATCTCAGTGACTGGGGTTTGGGAGCTATTGTTTTCTTCCTCCCACTGTGCCTGCCGTTGAAACTGCTACTCTGCACGTGGAACTGAATCCTTCCGCACATGAAATGCGCTGATCCAGGCGGAAGCAGATTTTTAATCAAATGTCATTAGAACAACTCATTTGCTACAGAAATTTCTGGAGCCCTAGTGTTACTGTGCCTACATTTTTCAGTTGTCTACTGGGATCTGATTTCTAGCCCAGCATGTTGTCTGTGGGGTTTACTTAGATAGGTTGAATTAAATTAGGATTTATAGTTCTGACTCTTTGCTTAGGAGTGTACATGGAGATCCCCTGTTATAGATACAACATTCGCAACGCTGCATGTTGGCAAACTGTCACAACCCAAATGAGGGTCTTTCTTTCAACGCAGAAGTGGTTTGCCCTATATCTGATTTGGGTGGTATTAGGTCATTAAATATGAAATGTCCAATTTCACATCAAAAGTGCAGTTTATTATGTCTCAGACAAGAAGCAGTACAACTAATCAAAGTATGCGCCTAAACTGTTGACACAGTTTTGCCATCTTAACGGTAGCTTGTTTATGCCAGCAGCGAAGAAGCCTGGAGAGCGAGTGGTGATCAAATCACAAAAGGTGTTTTCCACAGCTTGTTGAGAATTGAATATTTTTCCTTTCAAGAAATGTTCCAAAGCCTGGAAGAAGTGGTCGTCAGTTGGTGCAAGGTCTGGTGAATTCAGTGAATGACAGAGAGTTTCCAAGTACTGCTTCTACAGTTTGAGCAGCAATTTTTTTGTGTGACATGTGGTCTTGTAAAAGGATCCTCTGTTGACCAGTCTTGGCTGCTTAAGCACAAACATCCTCATCATTTCGTCCGGTTGGTTGCAGTAGACATCTGCTGTAATCAGTCGACCAGGTTTCATGAAGCTGTAGTGGATGATATCAGCGTTGGACCACCCAACACACACCATTAACTTTTTTTGATGAATAATCGGTTTTGGACTGCGTTTCAGCACTTCATCTTTGTCCAACCATTGTGCCAAATGCCTGTGACTGTCAAAAAGAATCCATTTTTCTCACTTGTAACAATATGGTGTATAAATGGTTTGCCTTTATGTCGTGACAGCAAAGAAAGGCAAGCTTCGAGACAGTTTTTCTTCTGATGCGTATTTAATTCACGCGGCACCCATCTATCCAGCTTCTTTACCTTGCCCATTTGTTTCAAATGGTCCAATATTGTTGGAATGGTAATGTCAAACCTTGCTGCTAATTCACACATAGGTTGAGATGGATTTGCTTCCACTACAGCTTTCAGCTCATCATTATC